>JACEVL010000035.1:642772-900272 GCA_020284085.1 Aporrectodea caliginosa
ATAGAGTACAGACCAAACCGATAGAGCACAAGCCAAACGGTTCCGCGACAACTCGTCTACAGACTTTTCGTCTACGATACTTCGTCTACAGACATTTCGTCTACCGGTACCGATATTTCGTCTACAAGTGTATCCGTATCCATTACGGCTAATCAACAGAGGCCGCTTTCTTATAGTTTCGCTACAACGTGCTAAATATTCTCAGGAATCCAGCTTCTAATTACTGAAACGATTATTTTCATAAATCCAACTTCTATTGCATGGAAAACTTAGTTTCATCCATCCATCCAGCTTGGTATCCAGCTTCTATTTATGGGAAAAACATTTCGATCAATCCAGCTCTATTTCAACACAGGAGTTTTTTTCATCAATCCAGCTTCCATTTTAAGTGGCAATATCAAAAAACATCGTAGACGAAGTGTCGTAGTCAATAAGTCTGTAGACGAATTGTCGTGACACTGTCCCAGAAGCCTTCGACCTACTACCATCCATCAGTAACTTTTAGAGCTTTAAAGCAATTATTTTAGCTATTTATTTTCGCCGTTTCTATTGAAACACAATCTTAAAGGTCGCTTTACTTTATTTTCTTCTGCACAGCGGCGTATTACGACGGTTTAAATAATTAAAGTCATAAATAATTAATTAAGTACATTTGTTTTTGTTTGGAAAGGTCAACTATGTTGCAAGTGCAAACAACTGGGCCAAATGTGCCATCGCGTTTCTGGCTTTTATATGTATACTCCTCATTCTGCACTGCTTCAGAGGCAAGTTAAACAATTCATATATTATATATATATATATATATATATATATAATGTATGTGTATGTATATATGTACATTGCATGTCCGTGAGCAATAGATGGAATCCATTATAAGCTCTAGATAGGTCCCATATGGGCTCCATGAGAGCATGCTGGTATGCAGGGCATGTACATGTAGGCTATGTATGTATGTATGTATGTACGCATGTATGTATGTATGTATGTATGTATGCATGTGGACACTTAATATGGCGCCTCTTAGGGGAACCTCACTCCGACTCTTTGGTTTTAATTCCTCAATAAGTGCAATGCATCAAACTTTTAATGGAAGAATTTCCGAGTTTTCGAGTGGATATCAAAGGCAGCGTTGCACAAAACGCATGCAAAAGAAGCAGCAAATAGACACGAAACCGAAACTAACTCCTATATATATATAGACATACTAAAGTCTAAAGTCTCGTTCCTTAGATTTGTCAAGTGCTACTCTACGGTTAAGCGTAAGAGCCCCAGCTTATTCATGAGTGCTGCACGATTCATTGTCACTTGTATCTGTAATTGTATTTGAACATTTATATAGCGCCACTGTCAGAGCAAACTAGTCAGACTCTGTACTAACCCATGTGATGTTAAAAATGTCATTAAGGACTAGAGTTTAATTGTCATTGAATCGTTTCTCTGTATAAAGCTTAAGCCGTTTGCTTCCTTATCTTTTCAATCAGCTATAATATACTTTATTCTTGTTTAAAATGTTCGCTTATTAAATTCAGACTGATATGTTGCAGTAATATTACATGACATAGTAGTACTATTAACAGATTATAACAAGTTTAACAGGAGTGGAATTTAACTGTACGGCAGCCTGCAAGACGCCCATTTATCCTACTGCTCATTGTACAGTCGCCCCTAGGGAGTTGTAGGCTGAGTCAACCTTATGGGGATAGCGGGTATCGATCCGCATCCTTCTGATCTTCGTGTCAGCGTGTTACCGTTCAGCCATTACCACGCAAAAAACTAGACTGTCATTTGGTAAGGAAAATCATTTAACATTATTGTGGATTTTCTTGTTATCTTCATCTCTGCAAGAAGTTCCACATGTCAACACATTACCCCGAAATCCATTAGCACAATATTGGGGTAAAACTCTGTAAAGTTTTTGTTAAAAACAATTGTAGGTGGAATTGGAAAGGCATTCTGTTCACACTGTCGACTGATGAAAAATGGTTCTATTATGTCAACTCAATCCGGACACCTGACTATGAGTCTAATTTGCCAGGAATTGTTCATCATCAATCCGGTTACTTCCCAAGGACAGATTCTTGACAGAACAACGTTCAGAATTAAAAGCTCATGGAATGTTCCGGACTTCTACAGTATTGCAAGAAATTCGTTCTGCACGAAGCATAGATATATTTATGTTTCGACAACAAGGAATACGATTCTGAAATTTGATTCTGATGGTGATATTGTGGCTAAATGGTCGACTGGATATGTAAAGGGTCGACCTTTATTAACGGCAGACTGCAATGTTGCATTCATTCCACATGACAATACAGCCAGAATATTCATCTACACTCCTTACGGAGATCTGATCCGTAATATCCAGCTGAAGATGTACATTGGTGGAGCCAGACTTAACTGCGCCGTTCAGATTCCCAACGGGAATTTTGTGGTCAGCTACGGAACAGATTCAGACATGCAACACGGAGTGATCCTGATAGATTCGAATGGATATGTCTTAAGGTCATTTGGAGGAGAAAAGGGAAATGGCACAAACCGAGTGAATGGTGCATATGACTTCTATGTGGGGGTCAAATCAGGAAATATGGCTGTGGTGGATCATAACAATCATCGCATCATAACGCTGAACTCCGACTTGGAATATCTTGGCGAACCTGTGTCAGCTGGAAGTGGAGTGTGGTTCCCGCACGGTGTACTCCTTGATGGGTTACACGATCGACTGTTTGTGATGGCAAGCTCAGGGGATGACACCAAATCCATTTCATCGTCTGGGAAAATCATCGTCTACGATGTCTAGTGATAAATTATTCGAACGGTTGTCGAGAAACAAACAGTGTAGATTAGTTCGAATGCAAGTTCATACCTACACCCAGAAAGCCACGCAGACACACATTCATACATACGAATATAAATACATTGATGCGTGCATGAATAGTTGAATATATCCGTATGTACATTATATATATATATATACATAATTATAATTAATGACAATAAACATAATATAGGTGTTAATTTCGGTTTCCCTTTTCGTTAATATCGAAGTAACTTGTATTGCCATAGAAGTACTAAACTCATAACACTAACAGGATAATTGACAGATTTATAATCGTTACATACACAGTATCAACTGTGTGTGCTGCCTGTCACCCTTAGCGGACTAAGCCAATTAATGGTACAAGGTCTTTCAGGAACTAAGCAGAAATATCTTAATTGTAAATTAAATTTTGAAATTGTCAAATGTTTGTTGTCTCAGAACCAAGTAGCAGAATGTAACGAACATAAATTAAACTGGGTACAAGTAAAGTATCTGGACTCTTAATCATATTAGTCGTTTGATGTATGCATACATGTACGTATTACATACTCATACATTTAACATAGACAGTTACACGCACACCTAACACAAACATTACACTAACACACAGATGCATATTATGTATATAATTATGATATATACTATTATACACATATTATTAGTCATAGCGTTACAGACCTTTAAGTATATAAAAGGTGAATGCCCCTGCAGATGATGAACATTTGACAGAGGTCGTATCCGAAATGGAGCGCCATTATAAGATTTGTGAGACAATCCTTTAAAATTCGAGTTGGACTTAAAGGAAGTGCATTTTCTTCTAATGGATTTACGCGAAAGTCGAGTGGTTAGCGTGCTGGATAGTCACCGAGAAATCTGGGGTTCAAATCCCCATCAAGGTAGACATTTGTTTCGAGATGTCTGCTTCACTCTCACCCCATAGCCAACTCAGCTATAATGAGTACACTCACCGTTCACTGTCGGTGGGAATATAAGACGGCAAGGGAGACGATTGTCGCCACGCCCTCATATGAAAGCCACTCGTCGACCTCTTAGTCTCTTATCTCTCGAGGCCAAGCAAAAAGGAAGTCGCTAACACTTCGTACCCATGGTTACATGTCAGGCTAGCCAAAGGGACCGCTGCTCTTTCCTACTTTTTCGATATGGCAATACATTTGCCTGAAGTCTACTAGCACAATACTGCGCTGAAGTGAAACCGTTAAGTTTTGTTTAAATAGTTATTATGGTAGGTGGAAGTGAAAATAAAGTCTCTTAACCTTTACGAATTATGAAAGAGGTTTTTATTACGACGACTCAATCCGGACACTTGACTCCACTTGGCTACAAATTGTTCGGGATCAGTCCGGTCTCTTCCCGAGCAGAGATTGTCACAGGACAACGCTCAGCTGGAAAAGGAACTTGAATGGTATAGATTCAGACACGCAACATGGATTGACTCTGACAGATTCGAAAGGACATGTCTTAAGGTTATTTAGAGGAGAAATGGAAACAGCACAAACCGAGTGAATGGAGTGAACGGTGTTAATGGAGGGAATGGAGTGAATGGTGTGAATGGAGTGAATGGTGTGAATGGAGTGAATGGTGTGAATGGAGTGAATGGAGTGAATGGAGTGAATGGTGTGAATGGAGTGAATTGTGTGAATGGAGTGAATGGAGTGAACGGTGTGAATGGAGGGAATGGCGTGAATGGAGTGAATGGTGTGAATGGAGTGAATGGTGTGAATGGAGTGAATGGAATAAATGGTGTGAATGGAATGAATGGTGTTAATGGAGTAAATGGAGTGAATGGTGTGAATAGAGTGAATGGTGTGAATGGAGGGAATGGTGTGAATGGAGTGAATGGTGTGAATGGAGGAATGGTGTGAATTGAGTGAGTGGTGTGAATGGAGGGAATGGAGTGAATGGTGTGAATGGAGTGAATGGTGTGAATGGATGTGAATGGAGTGAATGGAGTGAATGGTGTGAATGATATGAATGGTGTTAATGGAGTGAATGGAGTGAATGGCGTGAATTGTGTGAATGGAGTGAATGGAGTGAATGGTGTGAATGGAGTGAATGGAGTGAATGGTGTGAATGGAGTGAATGGAATGAATAGTGTGAATGGAGTGAATGGAGTAAATGGTGTGAATGGAATGAATGGTGGTAATGGAGTAAATAGAGTGAATGTAGTGAATGGTGTGAATGGAGTGAATGGTGTGAATGGAGGGAATGGAGTGAATGGAGTAAATGGTGTGAATGGAGTGAATGGAGTAAATGGTGTGAATGTTGTGGCTGATCATAATAGTCATCGGATTTTTTCGATTGAACTCTGGCTTAGACTTACGAACTTCTGTCAGCTGAAAGTGGTCCCGTTGCCACAAGGTGCACTCTTCGCTAATTATGCGGTCGTGTGTGTGTGATGGGAAGCAAAATAGAATGATGACTCCAAGTCCATTATGATGTCTGAGAAATGTATAATATATTACATTAAGTGGCAGTGTTCTGACACAAAGTATGACAAAAGAACAATGTTAATTATCTCGGGTGCAGTTGACCTTATGTTGACATCTGAACAGTCTCTGTTGCCACTGTCTACTCCCGGGAGTACTCCGTATGATAAATCTTCTTTCGTCTGTGGATAATGACTTTATTTAGCTCTATTAAGTCATTACTGACTCGAAGGTTCTGACAATAATAATATTGACAGAACCTTTTGAGTCATTATAGGCCTAGCTATTTTACTTTCGCGCTCTGGCAGTCTCTTGCTGTTCGAATACACGTTAGCGCAATAATTTATTGACATAATAGATAGGCCTATGTATTAGGGTGGAGTGAAAAACGCAAAAAATCTAGAACCTCAACGGAATAGTGATAACTCGTTGCCTTTTGGTATAGTAAGTTATCATGTCAAATATTTCTTTAAAATTCGTTCTCTAAGATTTGCCCCAAAGCGCTTTAAAATTTAACAATTTAATAAAAAAATGACGAATATATAAAAATTTCAATAAATTTTTAAAATGTAATGCGCTGATTGTAATAGTGATAACTCGTTTCCCTTTGATGTAGTTAGTTATCAGGCCAAATATTTCTTTAAAATTCGTTCTCTAAGATTTGCCCCAACGCGTTTTAAAATTTAACAATTTTAACAAAAATTGTCGAATTTATACAAATTTCAATAAATTTAAAAAAATTCAATGCGCTAATTGTAATAGTGTTTAAGCATTAAATTATGACGTATTTAATGACCATGCAAATTAAAATTAATAAAATGAATGTATATCAGCAATATTAAATAAACAGGCACTTAACATCATAAACAATCCCAACAGTTGTAGACTAGATAGGCCCTATGTCAATAATTACAGAAAAGTGAGTCAATGCTCATTTATTTTATTCTGTTGATTGAACTCAGATTGAAATTCTGCTTTAGCATGAAAAGAAGGTATTAGTTACCGTGATTCCAATCTGGCAAGGATGGAACATTGTTTAGATGTTTGTCCAACAACAGCAGTAGATACCTCATCAACAAGTTGGACAGAGCGCTCAACCGATTGTGTGTGGCATGGAAATTGGGGAAAGTGGAGCGTTGGCACACACTCACTGGCGATAAATTCTTCAAGGTCAGCTGTTGAAAGTGTGTAAATGACCGGTGGTTCTGTAACTGTTGCGTTTTGCCAATCAATCAGATCGATGTAATCATTTGCAGCAAAGTTAAGTTCTGGATTACGTATTCTGTGTTTCTGCTGACATTCATTTCTCGATCGCAAGACTCTGCGTAGTCCTAGAGCACGGATATGCTCCCAAGTGTCGGTTAGGATTCGATTAGCTGTGGTTATCCATCTGGAGAGCTACATGGCACCTGGTTACGGCTCACCAAAAATTGAGAACAATAAACCCTTTATCACAGTGGTTTGTCTGCCAATTGCATTCAAATGAATTGCCAATGCTAAATCGGTGTCACTGCACGTCCACGGGCATTTACAGGGCCAATCGGCAAAGCCCTTGGCATAGGGTACTGTGAACAACTACCAGTTATTTTGTTTGAGAAAATTGAAGTTGATTTTCTGCAAGTCACAGCAAATAATCTTAGCACTGATCAAAAGTATTTGTTTGAAAACATTATTTTCTATTCCAGAACTTAACTTTTCTGCAAATGACTACATCGATCTGATTGATTGGCAAAACGAAAAGCAACAGAACCATCGGTCATTTGCACACTTTCCACAGGACCACAGCTGACCTTAAAGAATCTGTCGCCAGTGAGTGTGTGTGCCAAAACTCGATTTTCCCGAAGTTTCATGCTATGCACAATCGGCTGAGCGTTCTGTCAAACTTGGCGATGAGGCATCTGCTGCTCTGGTTGGACAAACATCTAAAAATGGTTCCATCCTTGCCAGATTGGATTCACGGGAACTAATACCTTCTTTGTATACTAAAGCAGAATTTCAATCGGAGTTCAATCAACAGAATAAAATAAATGAGCATTGACTCTGTTGGGATTGTTTATGATGTTAAGTGCCTGTTTATTTAATATTGCTGATATACATTCATTTTATTAATTTTAATTTGCATGGTCATTAAATACGTCATAATTTAATGCTTAAACACTATTACAATTAGCGCATTGAATTTTTTTAAATTTATTGAAATTTGTATAAATTCGACAATTTTTGTTAAAATTGTTAAATTTTAAAACGCGTTGGGGCAAATCTTAGAGAACGAATTTTAAAGAAATATTTGGCCTGATAACTAACTACATCAAAGGGAAACGAGTTATCACTATTACAATCAGCGCATTACATTTTAAAAATTTATTGACATTTTTATATTTTCGTCATTTTTTATTAAATTGTTAAATGTTAAAACGCGTTGGGGCAAATCTTAGAGAACGAATTTTAAAGAAATATTTGGCCTGATAACTAACTACATCAAAGGGAAACGAGTTATTACTATTACAATCAGCGCATTACATTTTTAAAATTTATTGAAATTTTTATATTTTCGTCATTTTTTATTAAATTGTTAAATGTTAAAGCGCTTTGGGGCAAATCTTAGAGAACGAATTTTAAAGAAATATTTGACATGATAACTTACTATACCAAAAGGCAACAGTTTAGAACCTCAACGGAATAGTGATAACTTGTTGCCTTTTGGTGCAGTGAGTTATCATGCCAAATATTTTTTTAAATTCGTTCTCCAAGACTTGCCTCAACGCATTTTAAAATTTTACAATTTAAAAAAAATTGTCGAATTTATAAAAATTTCAATAAATTTTTTAAATGTAAAACGATAATTTTAATAGTATTTAAGCATTTAATTATGACGTATTTAATGACTTTGCAAATTAAAATTAACCAACTAACTGTATGTCAGCATAGAGAAGTTTGAAAATGACCAGTGTTTCTGTTGCTTTTCGTTTTGCCAATCAATCACATCGATGTAATTTATATAAAAACACATCTTACGGCTAATGTCGTCAATGTTCACTATTCCGTTGAGGTTCTAGAATTTTTGCTTTTTCACTCCACCCTAACATACAGGCATGGATAAATACAACCCTACATACATGAATACATAGATACATGCAATCATGCATACTTTGGTACATACATAATTATATACTTACATACGTACATACATACATGCATGCATACATGCATTAGTGTGGTCCAAAAAGATAAAAGTTGGAAATGCATTGCTCCACAAGGCTACCCTTGTTACATGAAAACATGAGTCTCTATGCAAAATTTTGGAAAGATTGGATTATATTTAGAGGTCGCTATGTTTTTCGACTTTTTGCTATATAGTATGAACTTGTCAAAAACATGTATAATTTTGATTTTTTTCAAATCAGTTATATATTTTTTTTCAAGTCAGTGACCGAATTAACCATTGATTATTTTGAACAATAAACAGCCCCAATTAGAAGTATATACTGCAGTGTTACTGCTTAGTCAGGCTGCATTACGTTTGTAATGAAATATAGTTTTGGATAATTAAAGAAGTTATCCAGTCTGCAGAAATCCCGTCATTGAAGTGCTTGAAAACCCGCAACCTACTATTATTTCATTTTGCCTTCGTTGGAACAGAATATTTTGGCCGATAATTGGAGACAAGTTGCAGCAAGTATTGTTTCTGTGACTCATCCTTAGTACATCATTGTAAGAATAGATCAGTAGATCAGAGTAACTCCACGTTCTCCCCAGTCATTGAAACCCATCAACAGTTTGGCATTATTTTACCTTCGTCGACTGGAAAGCAGGATCCAGTGGTCAGGGAGTAGAAGCCTTTGACAGGAATGCTGTGGGTTGTTCTCGACCCTCGATGGTAAGAAGATCAAGCAGTTTTAAAGATCTCCTTGTGACATAGGCTTCCAGTGGAGTCTGGTGGTCGAAGTATTTCCTGTCCAGACGCTACAACTGGCTACGTATGTACATAATAAATTATATGGACTACATAATATACAAATAAATAAATCAAAATACGCAAACATGCATATAATATGTAAGTGTTACTATTTTTCCTCTTGCCGAATTCGTCATCAAGTGTCTGTCTCTATAGCAATAATCTAAAGCAACAGCAGAATGTGTAGGTAATTGACAATTGACCTAATTTTATAAGCGTTGCGTTTAAAGTCCAGCTTATCTGAGCTCACCAACAGAAGATTTAGGAAAGGCTGCAAAGTTTTTCAACAGGTAACTTCGGAATATCTTAAATTTAGAATAAATATTGAATTTATTAGCAATTGCTTTAATTTGTCTCAGAACTAAGTAGCTACTGAACGTGAATAAATTCTGTAACAAGTGAAGTTTTTAAAGTAAATAGTAGTGTCTTCATATTTTAACATGTGTTCCTGTTGTATACAGCATGCAGGCCCCATAAGTTACACTAAGTAATGCGCACGTCAAATGTGCTTCTATGGATTTATATTTCAGTTCCAATGCCGAGGGTAACCTAGTTAAGATATTTGAGGGAGAGGACTGGCCACCCGCCCTCATAAGTGGAGGATAAAAAACGAAGTCGCTAACACTTCATACCCATGGCTGCTTCATCATCTTCTACTTCTTCTCCTTCTTTTTCTTCTTCCTCTTTCTCCTCCTCCTCCTTCTCCTTCTCCTCCTCCCTCTCCGCTCCTCTTTCTCTTTCTCCTCCTCCTTCTCCTTCTCCTTCTCCTTCTCCTTCTCCTTCTCCTTCTCCTTCTCCTTCTTCTTCACATTCTTCTTCTTATTCTTCTTATTCTTCTTCTTATTCTTCTTCTTCTTCTTCGCATTCTTCTTGTTCTTGTTCTTTGCATTCATCTTTGCATTCTTCTTCCTCTTTGCATTCTTCTTCTCATTATGAATAAACTGATTGGTTGCTTTCTAAAGTAGACCCTAATTAATAATACAGTTCGGTTCATGGTCTAATGTTGCTTGAATCTTTTGTCGCATGTTTAGAGCAGGTTGAAATATCGCACTGTGAGCAATTATAGGTGACCTATTAAAATGCAAAGATACAGAGGAACTCATTCAACGGAATGTGCCATTTGCATGGATGATTTTCGTGATCCTCGATATCTGCCATGTGGTCACGCGTTCTGCACTCCTTGTCTGCAGGAATTAATTGACAGAAACGAAGACCCTGTTTACAGCTGGTTCCGTATGTTTCGTTGTCCTAACTGTCGGAACATCGCTGAGGTTCCGGAAAAAGGAGCAAAAGGGTTTCCCAGAGATGTTCCATTGGTCGATGAGTTGGACAGTAGAAGAATTAAGCAGGTAGGCTTGAAAATGTTGAATTTTGCCAGCTGATTCATGCAAAAACTGAATCTCTTTTGAATTATGTATGTTTAAGCGTTTATTTCATAAAACAACAGGAAAACGCTGCAGGTGAAGTGAACAATAGCAGTTGACAGTATGATGGCTACTGATGGATGGGTTAATTAGTACATGTTTTTGTGTAAAATTCTTGAAATAAAGTTCACTGAGTCTTTATTATAGGGGAGGGTTAAATTGTGTGCCCTTGGTCGGAAGTTATAATTATAAAGGTTCTCGTTGCATTGGACAGAGACCACGGAGAACATGAAGCTCACAGCGCTGGATAGCTTTGAACAGAGCGTTGTCTGTCGCTTGAACGAAGGGGTTGTTAACCCTCAATGGGCCCATGTCAGGAAGTTTCGTTCCAGGTCCTTGGGGTTCAAACTGCACCCCCTATTTGTTTGAGAATATAAATCAAGGTTACGCTCTGTCTACCGGTAATCGAATACCATGTATTTTATATAAACATACTGTTCAATGTTTTCTCCAAATGACATATCTAAATCGTTCAGTTACATACATTTGTCACACAGTACATTTGATATATCCACAGAGTGTGTCGGACAAGCAGGCCTACAGCACTTATCGCAGAATTTGCGCGCCTTCCTGTCAAACTCGCGCGGGCACAGATGACAACGTCCCTGTGTCCTCTTCACTTTAGCTGGTATCTCAGTTCCTGCTTCGAATTCTCAAGAGTCCAGTTCTATAAGTTGGATTGCATCCACGATCGGTCTTCTGAGCAGGGCTGGCTTGTACAAATGTCTTCTTATAAGTGGCTTATAAGTGCTCTTCGTCAGACGCACTGACATCTTCTGATTCGTCGAATTCCTCGGACACATGATCTTCGTTATCAGAGGCATTACCAACTTCAGGCAAATAATCTCCATCTTCACTATCATCGGCATCACCTTCAGCTACACTGTCTTCATCAACTTCTGTATCCTCTTCCATAATCAGTCGAAGAGCTTCAGCTGTGGAATACCTAGCCATGGTGTTATTTATTTTCTACTACTTGAAATGTAAGCAAAACAAAATGGCTGACTTCTAAAAAGGTCAAACAAATATCAGGAAGTGTTCTAAAATATAATAACATTACAAATTATTGCAGTAATTAGCACCAATTACCTGAATTCGTTTATCATATCAACGTCATAATTTGGGGGTCCAAATTGCACCCTCGACGAACCTGCGCTGGCAAAAATTGACGTCAACTCTTTTTTAATATTGTAAACAACAGGCAAAAGTAAAGGTGGCAGGAACACTGTCAAGTGGATTCCGAGTAAAGAAAGGAGTGAGGCAGGGGTGTGTAATTTCACCACACTTGTTTAACATAATGGCAGAAGCGGTCATGAGAGAAGTAATAGAAGGTTGGGAGGGAGGCGTGATAATAGGAGGAAGGAAAATCACGAATTTAAGATATGCTGACGATATAGTACTTCTGGCAGGATCAGAAAGTGAGCTGCAGGAACTAGTCACTCGTTTACAACATATAGGAGAGAACAAAGGACTAAAGATAAATATGAATAAAACAAAAGTGATGACACAAAAAGGGATAACGTGTAACATAGAAATTGGAGGAGTAAGGTTGGAACAAGTAGACACATTCCGTTATCTGGGATCTTTGATAACGGAAGATGCAGCAGACGTTAAGGATATAAGAGAGAAGTTGGCTAGAGGTCTTAATACAATAACAACGTTGAAACAATTATGGAAAAGCCATAACATAAAGATGGATACAAAGATGAAACTCATGAGGGCTTTGGTATGGCCAGTGGCAACATACGGGTGTGAAAGTTGGACTATCAAGAAAAAAGAGGAAGAAAGAATAAATGCGTTTGAAATGAAATGCCTAAGACAGATTCTGAGAGTATCATGGATAGAAAAAAGAACAAATGAGTGGGTGTTAGAGAAAACAGGAACGGAAAGAAGCCTACTTGATCAGATTAAAAGAAGGAAACTTACATACTTCGGACATTTGATGAGGAAACAGGGAAACTGCCTGGAAAAGGAGATCATACAGGGAACTGTACCAGGAGCAAGGACGCGGGGAAGACCGAGAATGGGGTGGCTTAACAACATAAGCACGTGGATGAATATGCCTTTTCATCGATTGTTGACAGAGACGGAAGATAGAAAAAGGTGGAGAAGACTTGTCCATGGAGCGACCAACCCTCGGATCGAGGATGGTTGAAGACAAGACAATAGGGTGGAGTGAAAGTCTAGGAAAAAAGTTATTTTCAGCAAACGTTTTCTAATAGTGATGGAAAGTTGTCAGTATGTTAGAGTAAGTAGTGCCCAAAATATTTTTGATTTTGCCTTTTGTCTTCTGCCCTCTACCGGCGAGAAAAGTTTACACTATAAAGTCTGTGGGAAACGTCCATGTAATGCATTAATTTTTTTCAATTAAATATTGTTAGTGAGGTGGCTTAGTGAAAATATCGTTACCCGGCGGATAAAAGCACCAAATTTGGCATGAAGATCCGTTAGGGTCTACTAATTAATGTCAAAGTAGAAGCCCTCTGAAATTAATAAGCATTCTTATGTAAAACACAAAAAATCAAGGTCAAAAGGTCAAACTCAAGGGAAAAGGCCACAACTCAGCTAAATATTATTCTATTTTGGTGATTCTTTTACCTATTTGATCGAACCAATAAGGGCTGCATCGGAGAAGACATAGAACAAGAAGGCTAACATAATTCAAGGTCATTTCAAGGTCAAGATGTCAAAATTAAGAGAAAATTGGCAATAGCTAGGCCAAATTTAGCTTGATCTGGGTGATTCTGAGTTATGTCGAGCGGTGGCAAAGTCATGAAATAAACGTTCAAATCAGAATCCAATGAAGTGCTGCAATTTTAAATATTTCCAGGTTGCTTTAATTCACTTACTCTTTCAGATCACGCGTGCATCTAGTTCTTGCCACTCCAAAGCCATTCTCAGGCACCAGCACTATTCACGAGCGCTGGGTCTAATCAGAGGGGTTGTCCAAAAGAGTAGTCCGAGGGAGGTCTGAGTCCGGTTTCCAGGGGATCAGAGAGGGCACAGCAGATCAAGCGTGCATCTAGTTCTTGCCGCCCCATCTTCATTCTCAGCCTCTCCATGCCATTCGCATGTCCTATAGTCGACGCACTTCGTAGATGTGAGCTCTCTCTCCCACCATCGACGCTTGATGCCTTAAACGCTGACCAGCTCTATACGTCCTCCATTCCTCCACCATGAACCAGCCCATCGACACATGCTACCGCTTCGGGGAGTGAGGACTCGCTGCCGACCTTGGCTCGATCCATTGGACTAGGGATCCTGCTAACCGACTTGCTTGGATCACTCAATTTCGTGCTCTCCACCGTCGGAAGAAGGCGGTCTATAGTAGAAAAACTTGGTCCTACGAATTGAGAAAACCCAAACTTAAAGTCTTGTGAACTGGACTTATAGTCAAATTTGATGACAACATGGTTTCAGGGCTCATCATTCGCCTTTACTTCCTATACACGGCCGACCCTCCTGCCATATTTCTAAACACACTCGTCAACGGGTGACCTCTATGCAGATGATATACAGGAATCGGTTCACGGCCCCCTTTGTTCAGCTTCCTCTTACTAGTTGCACTGCCTCTGTCTCTCTGTTTCTGTCTGTCTCTCTCGACCTTCACCTCTGGATGCAGCTCATCTGGTTTGGCACTTGCCAGCAACTTCTTGAGCTTGACTACCTTCTTCTTGCTGAGAGATTCCTGTCCGCTGCTTTCCACTAACAGCGATCGAGATCTTAGTGTACAGTAGTCCTCGACACCACGCTTACCTTTATTAAACGCATCGCTAATCTTTAGCCATCTTCCTACTTGCAACACTGACGGCTCAGAGCAAGCCGACACACCTCTCCTCCGTTTTAACCTCTGTTATTGATGCCTTCATTTGATTCCGAGTTGATTACTGTCACTCTCTCTTGTTGGCCTCCCAAAAGTCTGTCTCTCCTCCTCTTCAGTCGGTTCTAAATGCTGCGGCCAGATTAATAGCCCTATTTCCAAGCTTTTGCCTTCATTGACCCTGCCCTATGGAATCAGCTCCCTTCATTAACAAATTCCCCCCATGAACTGGTGGTCCAAGTGCCTCCTTTCGTTGCCTTAAGACCACTTTCTTTTGTCTGGGTCATTCACACTGGGAAAGTCTCTGATTGGTGAGCACTGCGAGAGGCGCTTCATAAATAAATATATAGATACAATACAATTCCAAATTCCAAAAGTTATCGACATTCACTAATGTAAAAATCCAGTCATTGAGAGTGATGTGCGAACCAAGATATTTTTGGGTAAAAATCCTTGGACTCTATTCTACAGCATAAATTACATTTTACAATCTGTTCTTCTCTGCATGGTGCATAATTGAGCTAAGGTTTTGTAATATTATACAGAATATTGTATAATAGCAGTACTCTGTTGAAACGAAATATAATGGCTTCTATGCGATTTTTACCGAAAATAAATTAAAATTTGAAATATTGCATTGGTGGTAGAGGGCAGAAGGTATCATTTGAAATTTAAAATTTTTGTTGTGTTTCTTCCTCTACCCAAGTTGCAACTTTTGCCCACTATTAGAATTCATTTATTAAAAAAAATTCTCTCTCTCCACCCTAATGACTATAGGAGAAAATGATACACTTACAATGTCCTAGAAGATAACTCTTGACATTTTAATAATAACACGTGAGTAGCCATAGAAACGGCCAGGGGTGCAGATTGCACCCCAAGGAACCATTGAGGGTTAATTATGTCAACAATTTTAGGCCGTTTTTGACCCCTCGCCCTTGTCAACAACCGTCAAACATTGAAAGACCCCCCTCTAAAAATTATGTCAACAATCCACAGAACCCCCTTTACAAAAAGAAACACAATGGCTCGATACAATGTCATGTAAATTCGTTAGTTTTAGATATTTTACACTAAAATGCAATCTCAAATTTCTAAATCTATGAGTTTAGTTTCTTATCCAGCTTTTATTAGTATTAAACATTAAACACTTTATACATTTTTAGCATTACTTAATGTTTAAGCTACCATTTTGAAGGGTCTGTGTTTATTCATTGGTAAGAATTTGTTGACGTCAAAATTGTACCGAACCCCTCCCCTTGTTAACAACTGTCAAATTTTTCACCCCCTCCCCCGCTATTTTGTTGACATAATTAATGGACGACCCTCAACGTTTCGGCCGTTAGAGCATCAGGATGTAAGTAGCCAGCCCGCGAATTGGAAGGCATAGCTTGTATATTGTCTCTCCGTCAATAGTGGACTCATCTCCTTGGCTAAGCGGCGGTATTTGTTGTAATGACTGTGTGCAGAGCATAATAGAATGTGTATAATTTATAGGTCTCTATGCACAACTACATACATTTAACCTTGCACGTTACTGCGCCCCGGCACAATTCAATGCAGTGCTTCTGCGTATGGAAATTGAAGTGCAAGTGAGAGCGGAACAATACTCCTTCTTCTGGGTTTACCCGTTGGCGCCCACGAACTGTCACATCGTACATGAATGGACTCTCACTGCCCAGTATTTTCTGTCGCGTGCCGCGTTCATTAGGCCATCACCTACAAGTTCAGTCCAGTTCAGGATGTTGTCGATCCACGATATTCTTGGCCTTCCTCGTCCTCAAAAAACTCATGAACTACTAAAACGAATTTCAATGTTTTTTACTTTGGTGACCAAAAAAGCTTATAAGTTGAACTGAATCGAACTGATGCTTAGTGCATTACCACAAATTGAAATATGAGCGAAACAAGTTTCGATTGGCAAGAAATTATTACTGCAAATGAAGAAAAGATAAATACCATTCCAATTAGGTCTTAGGCCTTCTACCAACTGTTAGATAGCGTTTTAGAACTTACAGGTTTTATTGGTTATTTCTTTGCACTATTTGAATTTTCATACCATAAAATCTCAATCTTTAACGTTTTTTCTAATTGAAGTTTTCTGGAGAACGAAGTATCATTGCAACTGCTCACATGTACTTAAAGATACGACTCGTTTTTATATTCATTTCAATAGAACAAGAAAGCCGCAACTGTATTCGGCTATGTCCTCTTGACTGTGGCTATTGCGTTCCTCCTTAATTGGCGATTCCAATGTAAGTCAAACAATTCATTTCATTTGTCTATATAATTTTTTTGTGCTTATTCCTTATTATGTGTATATTCCTGTTGTGTTTTTAACCACTTAATAGTTTAATCAAGTGGGGAAATGCGCATTTAGAATCAATAAACGTGAATTGAGTGTATGTAAATTCTGTAAATTTTCAGTTCCTCGATCGGTGAGTCATCACTCATTCACCGTTATCTATCTATCACCATTCGGGGTTTCCACTCAAAGCTAATGCAAATTGTAATGTGATGATAATGTAAATCATCGAAAATTTCACAGCGCCCATAAACGCCATGTCAGGGAGACCAACCTAATGACCGGCCCTGTATGAAATCAAGCCCGCAATAGCCAGACTTCTCTTTCTTCGTTCCGGTAGAAGGTCTGAATCCGAGAGGTCAAGCCGAGGAGAAAGCATGGTGCTACGGTGGCAATCGGTGATGATGGAGGTCGTGTGGCGGCGCAGGAGTTGAATGGTCTAAAGAGGTCTTCAGTCGTGAATAGAAAGGAGTGTGCAAGCAGTGAAGAGGTTAAATTAGCAGGAGAGATAGGAGATCTTTTGGGAGTTAAACTCTCACCACTAAAAGAATTCCTACTCGGAGTCATCTGATCCTCAGCCTACCAATCTTTCATTCAGCCATTGTGCTACTATTACACTGCGATCCCGTGTCGGTCTAAAAATCGGGTAACACAGCATCTCCATTCGTCTCTCTGCATCGTCAGTCCTCCAACCTCGTTCCACGACATGTTCCAGCACCTCAAGTAGTTTCTGAGATGTTGCTTTTGCTGGAGGCTCTTAAACCGGCGGAACCATCCTCCCTGATCCTGGCTTGGGACAAGCTCAGACACCTGAGGCAGTCTGAGGCGGTGTTGACTAGGCCTACTCTTGACTTTGAACAGAAATGTCTCTAACAGAAGCAGAAATTGACCAGCAGCATATTCGTTAACCCCTTTAGCGTGCAGTCCGAGTGCGGAATCCGTTCTCATAACAAGGATCCCTAGCTACGCGAGCATGGATAGTATTCACCGCCCAGTAGGCCTGGAAGCCATCAGAAGGCCATGGCCATTGTGCAGAAAGAGTCAAGGACTGACAGCACATGCGGTCGCATCAGATACGGGGTTTTTTATGTCGTCACTGGCGGCTGTTAGCCGACCGCCACTGGCACCCCATTCTGGGTCGAAATGGCAGTTCATAAAACGTGGTTTGTATAGAAAGAAAATGGCGTGTTTGTTAGAAGAAGAAAGTGAAAGTGAAAGTGAAAGTCTGAGTTTCCTGACAGAGACGTTGACATTCATGATAGTTCAAGTTCTAGTGAGAATATATTTATGATTATAAAATAGGATTAGACTACCTATCACTATATTATAATATTATAGCGATCTTTCGACCACAAAACTGTAGATTGTTATTAAATCCACTTTTTCATGGTGTATCCTGCCCCATGTTTTGAAATATTAGGCTATATCACATCAGTTCAATAATTGACACACGTTACGACTGTCACTTTCATATCATAAGTCTGTATTCCTTGTGTTGCTGGCCATTTTATATCAGTCAAAAATGCAAAAAATCATTAATTTTCTAGTGAAAACCTTCTCAGAAAATGTTTGAAGTGACTGTAAAATGCAGAAACTTATAGAATTATCTCCAGTAAAATCATAGTATAACTAGGCCTATAACTACAATATGTGGGAAAACAAGTTGAAAAATTAATTTTCAAGTGAATATCCCTCCCCTAATTTGGGGGTGACGGAAATGAAATAAAATTATTCCCACTTTCTCTAGTCTTGTTAATGCTGTTGTATAAAAAAATAAAAGTTTTTGTCGATGGTAGCTACTTGCTAGTGAAAATGATTCAGCACAAGTTGGTTTTTCTGGCTAAAAATAGCGCAGCCTAAATTTCCTAAATTTGCAGTAAGCGCAATATTTCTGAGAAGATTAATATTATAGACGTGATAGGCTACTTCTGAGAAGTCGTCTCTTTCGCAAGTCTTTTGCCTCTTAGGATTACGCGCTAACGTCGCGGAGATATACTGTCATATACAAGTGCATTGTCCCAAAGGACTGTCATTGTCGAAATGTTGACTGATATCTTGAATCACGATGAAGCGGATATGAAAGTAGTCGTCGAATAGTGTGGGGAACATTAAGCTGTCAACTTGTCAACGATCGAAAACTCTCTCAGGCGCACGATCTAGGTCACCATACTCAGCAAGGCTTTATCACGGTGACCGATTGTCTTGAGCACTTGGCCTGTAACGCGAAGAGTTACTGCGTAGGGACCTTGAGAAAGTCCTTCGCTCACCATTGTTCAGCGCCATCTGTTGTTTGCACTTATGAACTTTTTAACGAGAGCAATATCAAATACGCTTACATTGTATTGTATCTGTTAATTTCTGAAGCCCCTCTAATAGCAGTGACCATTCGGTTGCTCTCCCAGTGCGAGAACCCCTAGCGAAAAAGAAGGCTTTGAGGTGAGAGAATAATTATAATAATAACAATAATAATAAAAGACGATTTTTTGTTCCATGTAGTCATGATAGGCAGCATCAGAAAAGGACCCATGAAATGAGTTATTGAAAAGAGTTATTGTGAAAAGAGTTACTGAAAAGAGTTATTGAAAACATTTATTGAAAACAGTTATAGCAAAGAGTTATTGAAAAGAGTTATTGAAATGAGTTATTGAAAAGAGTCATTAAAAGAATTATTGAAAAGAGTCATTGAAAAGAGTTATTGAAAAGAGTTATTGAAAAGAGTTATTGAAAAGAGTTATTGAAAAGAGTTATTGCAAAGAGTTATTGAAAAGAGTTATTGAAAAGAGTTATTGAAAAGAGTTATTGAAAAGAGTTATTGAAAAGAGTTATTGAAAAGAGTTATTAAAAAGAGTTATTGAAAAGAGTTATTGAAAAGAGTTATTGAAAAGAGTTATTGAAAAGTGTTATTGAAAAGAGTTATTGAAACAAGTTATTGAAAAAGTTATTGAAAAGAGTTATTGAAAAGAGTTATTGAAAAGAGTTATTGAAAAGTTATTGAAAAGAGTTATTGAAAAGAGTTATTGAAAGAGTTATTGAAAGGAGTTATTGAAAAGAGTTATTGAAAAGAGTTATTGAAAAGAGTTATTGAAAAGAGTTATTGAAAAGAGTTATTGAAAAGAGTTATTGAAAAGAGTTATTGAAAAGAGTTATTGAAAAGAGTTATTGAAAAGAGTTATTGAAATGAGTTATTGAAAAGAGTTATTGAAAAGAGTTATTGAAAAGAGTTATTGAAAAGAGTTATTGAAAAGAGTTATTGAAAAGAGTTATTGAAAAGAGTTATTGAAAGAGTTATTGAAAAGAGTTATTGAAAAGAGTTATTGAAAAGAGTTATTGAAAAGAGTTATTGAAAAGAGTTATTGAAAAGAGTTATTGAAAAGAGTTATTGAAAAGAGTTATTGAAAAGAGTTATTGAAAAGAGTTATTGAAAAGAGTTATTGAAAAGAGTTATTGAAAAGAGTTATTGAAAAGAGTTATTGAAAAGAGTTATTGAAAAGAGTTATTGAAAAGAGTTATTGAAAAGAGTTATTGAAAAGAGTTATTGAAAAGAGTTATTGAAAAGAGTTATTGAAAAGAGTTATTGAAAAGAGTTATTGAAAAGAGTTATTGAAAAGAGTTATTGAAAAGAGTTATTGAAAAGAGTTATTGAAAAGAGTTATTGAAAAGAGTTATTGAAAAGAGTTATTGAAAAAAGAGTTATTGAAAAGAGTTATTGAAAAGAGTTATTGAAAAGAGTTATTGAAAAGAGTTATTGAAAAGAGTTATTGAAAAGAGTTATTGAAAAAGAAAAGAGTTATTGAAAAGAGTTATTGAAAAGAGTTATTGAAAAGAGTTATTGAAAAGAGTTATTGAAAAGAGTTATTGAAAAGAGTTATTGAAAAGAGTTATTGAAAAGAGTTATTGAAAAGAGTTATTGAAAAGAGTTATTGAAAAGAGTTATTGAAAAGAGTTATTGAAAGAGTTATTGAAAAGAGTTATTGAAAAGAGTTATTGAAAAGAGTTATTGAAAAGAGTTATTGAAAAGAGTTATTGAAAAGAGTTATTGAAAGAGTTATTGAAAAGAGTTATTGAAAGAGTTATTGAAAAGAGTTATTGAAAAGAGTTATTGAAAAGAGTTATTGAAAAGAGTTATTGAAAAGAGTTATTGAAAAGAGTTATTGAAAAGAGTTATTGAAAGAGTTATTATTGAAAAGAGTTATTGAAAAGAGTTATTGAAAAGAGTTATTGAAAAGAATTATTGAAAAGAGTTATTTGAAAGAGTTATTGAAAAGAGTTATTGAAAAGAGTTATTGAAAAGAGTTATTGAAAGAGTTATTGAAATTGAAAAGTTATTGAAAAGAGTTATTGAAAAGAGTTATTGAAAAGAGTTATTGAAAAGAGTTATTGAAAAGAGTTATTGAAAAGAGTTATTGAAAAGAGTTATTGAAAAGAGTTATTGAAAAGTTATTGAAAAGAGTTATTGAAAAGAGTTATTGAAAAGAGTTATTGAAAAGAGTTATTGAAAAGAGTTATTGAAAAGAGTTATTGAAAAGAGTTATTGAAAAGAGTTATTGAAAAGAGTTATTGAAAAGAGTTATTGAAAAGAGTTATTGAAAAGAGTTATTGAAAAGAGTTATTGAAAAGAGTTATTGAAAAGAGTTATTGAAAAGAGTTATTGAAAAGAGTTATTGAAAAGAGTTATTGAAAAGAGTTATTGAAAAGAGTTATTGAAAAGAGTTATTGAAAAGAGTTATTGAAAAGAGTTATTGAAAAGAGTTATTGAAAAGAGTTATTGAAAAGAGTTATTGAAAAGAGTTATTGAAAAGAGTTATTGAAAAGAGTTATTGAAAAGAGTTATTGAAAAGAGTTATTGAAAAGAGTTATTGAAAGAGTTATTGAAAAGAGTTATTGAAAAGAGTTATTGAAAAGAGTTATTGAAAAGAGTTATTGAAAAGAGTTATTGAAAAGAGTTATTGAAAAGAGTTATTGAAAAGAGTTATTGAAAAGAGTTATTGAAAAGAGTTATTGAAAAGAGTTATTGAAAAGAGTTATTGAAAAGAGTTATTGAAAAGAGTTATTGAAAAAATTGAAAAGTTATTGAAAAGAGTTATTGAAAAGAGTTATTGAAAAGAGTTATTGAAAAGAGTTATTGAAAAGAGTTATTGAAAAGAGTTATTGAAAAGAGTTATTGAAAAGAGTTATTGAAAAGAGTTATTGAAAAGAGTTATTGAAAAGAGTTATTGAAAAGAGTTATTGAAAAGAGTTATTGAAAAGAGTTATTGAAAAGAGTTATTGAAAAGAGTTATTGAAAAGAGTTATTGAAAAGAGTTATTGAAAAGAGTTATTGAAAAGAGTTATTGAAAAGAGTTATTGAAAAGAGTTATTGAAAAAGGTTATTGAAAGAGTTGAAAAGAGTTATTGAAAAGAGTTATTGAAAAGAGTTATTGAAAAGAGTTATTGAAAAGAGTTATTGAAAGAGTTATTGAAAGGAGTTATTGAAAAGAGTTATTGAAAAGAGTTATTGAAAAGAGTAATTGAAAAGAGTTATTGAAATGAGTTGTTGAAAAGAGTTATTGAAAATATTTTATGGGAAAAGAGTTATTGAAAAGGGTAATTGAACTGGGTTATCGAAATAAGTTGTTGGAATGAGTTATTGAATAATAGTAATAATTATAATAATAATAATAATAATAATAATAATAATAATAATAATAATAATAATAATAATAATAATAATAATAATAATAATAATAATAATAATAATAATAATAATAATAATAATAATAATAATAATAATAATAATAATAATAATAATAATAATAATAATAATAATAATCTTCTTCTTTTGGTTCTCTGCCTTGCTAGGCAGGTTCGTACGTCCAATTTCGCCATTCATCACGTTTTCTGGCTCTTTCCTTCAGTTTGCCGTAATCTTCCTCCATCATCCAGTCCAACAACATCATTCTCGGTCTTCCTCGTGTCTTCTTCCCCTCCATTCTTCCCTCAATTATAATTCTTAGAAGGGAGTCTCCCCTCATGATGTGGCCCATCCATTTTCTTTGTCGGCTTCTTATTATCCCTATCATGGATCTTTTTTCGTCCACCATTTGTAGTATGTCTTCATTTGTCCTCCGATCCATCCAGCTGACTCTCTCCATTCTTCGCCATATCCACATCTCGAAGGCCTCCAATCTTCTGATGTCTTCCTTCCTTAGAGTCCATGTCTCTGATCCGTATAACACCACACTCCATATCATAGACTTGATAATTCTTTTCTTCAGATTCTTATTTAGCTTTCCTCTCATTAATTCCTTTCTTTTATAGAAGGCATCTTTTCCCATGGCTATTCTTCTCTTTATTTCTACATGACACTTTGCATCAGTTGTGATCATACTTCCTAGGTAACAGAATTTTCCTACTTGTTCCAGTTCCTTACCATCTATAGTGATCTTTACTGTTCTTTCCTTTCCTTTGCTTATCCTCATGATCTTTGTCTTTTTAATATTTATTTTCATATCATACTCCTTTGAGATCTTATTCAGCTGATCCATCATTTTTTGTAACCCATTCTGGCTGCCTGCCAACATCGCCTGGTCATCTGCAAATCTTAGTGCTTTCGTCAATCTTCCTCCCACCTTTATGCCCTCTTTCACCTCCTCCATCGCCTCTCGTACTAATTCCTCAATGTAGATGTTGAAGAGAATTGGTGATAGTGGGCACCCTTGTCGTACTCCTCTACCTATCACTCCTGGTTCTGAGAATTCTCCTTCTATTTTTATTCTTACTTTCTGTCCCATGTATAGGTTTCCTATGAGTCTTCTGTCTTTCCAGTCCACTCCTATTCTTCTCAGTGCATGCATTAATTTCTTCCAATCTACTCTATCGAAAGCCTTTTCATAATCCACAAAGCAAATGTAGATGTCCTGTCCATGCTGTATGCTTCTTTCTGTCAGCACCCTCAGCGCTCCAATTGCATCTCTTGTGCCCCTTCCCTTTCTGAAGCCGTATTGGTCCTCTCCTAGGCAGTCATTTGTTTCTGCCCTTGACTGCATTCTCTTCGTGATAACTCTTAGTACGATTTTGGATGCATGTGTTAGTAGGCTAATAGTTCTGTGGTCTTCACATGTTGTTGCATTTGGTTTCTTCTTTATAGGAACCATAATGGTCTGTAAGAAGTCCTCTGGCCATACTCCTGTGTTGTATATGTCTTTGCATAGTTGTACTAGTTCTTTCATTGCCTTTTCTCCAAAGTTTTTAATCATTTCAATTGGGATGTTATCAATTCCTTCAGCTTTATTGTTTTTCATTTCTCCAATGGCTGCCAGTATCTCTTCTTTCAGCAAATCCGGTCCCATATTCTCCTCACTCTGCGTTGCTTCTTCTTTGTAGTCATCTCTGTTATCTTCACCCTTATATAGTTCTTCTACATACTCCTTCCATCGACTTCGTACTTCCTCGGGATCCTGTAATAACTTTCCATTCCTATCTTTGATTGCAATGTCCCTAGTTCCACTTTGTTTCCTTGTTAGTATTTTAATCTTTTCATATACCAGGTCATGTCTTCCATTTGCTTGTAGTTTCTCAAGGTCATCACATTGTTCCTCCCACCATTGCTCTCTTGCCTTGTCTGTTGCTTTTCTTAGTTGGTTGTTTAGTAATAATAATAATAATAATAATAATAATAATAATAATAATAATAATAATAATAATAATAATAATAATAATAATAATAATAATAATAATAATAATATTATATAATAATAATAATTTCTATATAGTTTCTAATAATAATAATGATAATGATAATGATAATGATAATGATAATGACAATGACAATGACAATGACAATGACAATGACAATGACAATGACAATGACAATGACAATGTCAATGTCAATGTCAATGTCAATGATAATGATAATGATAATGATAATGATAATGATAATGATAATGATAATGATAATGAGAAGAAGAAGAAGAAGAAGAAGAAGAAGAAGAAGAAGAAGAATAATAATAATAATAATAATAATAATAAAAATAAATAAGACGATTTTTGTAGCACAGCCGAGGCCGAAGGAAAGGGCGCTGTATTAGTGTGTCCCAGAAAGGTTATTTTCGAAAGTCTTGGGTCACACCAGCCAAAAACTTTCTTTGGTAGATGACAATGTTTGTGGAAAATTTTCAGTTTTTTTGGATGCTATTTAGGGTCCCCCAATAGTGGCAAAAGATCTAGTTTGGGCCATAGTGGTCCTGACTCGTGGAACAAAAAGAATATGCCTGTCCAAGGAGCGGAGAGGTCGATGAAAAACTGAAGAAAGATGTATTCTACCGGTTGCAAGCACAAGAGCTCGTATGCTCCAATGTTGCTGTATTATTTTAGCTAACTGTAGTCGTTTGTTTCCTGTTCTCATCCACGTTTGACGTGGGATGAAAATGGTTTAGATTTAGTTTATGCTAACTAAGCAAGTAAGTGGCATTTTAATGATGCAACCCAAACGCTCACCATATGCAAGAAAGAGAGTTGACGTAAAATAATGTTAGGGGCCTACTGCCGTTGGATCAGTAGCCTAAATGATCAAAACGATCCGTCATCTAATATAGCAGCTAGCCTACTATAAGTGCTTCATGGAAAATAAGATGATATGCTGTTCAAAGAAAGGCAAGTTCGTTGGTAGCCGAGAACTCAAACTCTATACATTCGACGTATAGCGCCGAACATGCTCGTAGCCAGTAAAAAATTTCGGAGGGTTTTAAGATTTCCGGGGTTTTCCATTGGAGATGGTCGCAAAACTAAGTTTTTTGGTATTTCCCATGTAAAAGCATATACAAATTTTTGGTAAACTTATTTGGGGGTTTGAACCCGTAAAACCACCCCTAATTACTCCCATGAAGCCAAATAAAGACTGCATCGGCGATATTCTTGCCATCAGATGTTGTGTTTCTGGTATCTTTAATTTTTTATAGTTCAGTTCCGAAGGCTTTTATGTAAATCGCGCGGGAAATTCCTCACCATTCGCTTTGGTTGTTCCTGAGTGGCCGAGTGGGTTGGTATACTGCTCGCCGCGCCGGCGCCGGGTTCGCTTCCCGGTCGGGTCGGTTTATCAGAGATTAATTTCTCGGATCTATACTGCGGGTGGCTCGGTCGCATTATAAACGTGGAGTACAATACAACACACAATACAACACATCACAATACAACTGGGGCGCGGTGGTTTGGGGGTATGTTCGGTGCCTTGCAGCTGGAGGGTTGCGGGTTCGAATCCACCTCAAAGTCGCCGCGTAGGGACCCTGGGCAAGTCCTTCACTCGCAATTGCTCATGCGCTTCGGCGTGAAACTCCGATTCAGCGTTCGCGCAGTAGTCGGGAGCGCCTCTGAATGGGAAATCTGGTAGGGGCGCTATAACAAGTGTTCAAATACAAAAACCATGTGGTGGCTACCATGCGGCAATGACTTTGTATGTCTAAAATCGTAAGTGTATCGTAATCGTAAACTACAAGTTCAATTGCGCTACTCTAAAGCTAAGCGCAAAGCACCATCTAATTGACGAGCGCTGCGTCTCGTCGGAGGGGTTGTCCAGAGATCAATGTTCAATGGAGGTCCGAGTCCTGTTGCCAGAGAGAATAATTATAAAAGTTTAGAGCGTTTAAAAATGTCGATTCTGAATGCGGTTTGTCACTCAGGTTTCAATAAACGAATATTATCATCATCATCGCGGTCCATGGATAGTCCCCGGCGCCGCCGCCATCCGCGCCATCCGCCGCCAGTCGCTAAGCCCTCAAGTCGAAGTCAGTCGCTAAGCTATCGACTGCTATCGACTTTGTCCACTTAATATAATAATAATAATAATCTTTTCTTTATTGAAGCGCCTGACAAACGCACTGCGCTGTAGGCCTACATTTACATGTTATGCAATTGAAAATATCTTAACTACTAACAGAACAGACAGCCTGCAATACACGGCGCTAATAGCAGCCTACAAAGCTGGTCCGCCCTTCGTCCCTCGAACTCGGTACCTCTCGCCTCTATGCCAGTGTGTTATCCAATGCGCCATCGGGCCCCAGCAATATATCAGCAGTTATTTATTTACTACCTTGCTGCCTACCTAGTACTACTTACTTACTTTACTAGATTTACACTAACTTCCAAGGAGTCCATATTTAGACTTACTATCAACCATCGAAGCCTAATATACGTCGATGCTGTCAACAGTCAGATTTTTCTGTCACGTTATCTCACGTGGCGCACTTCTTTAATTGAAAATGGCGTCTTTTCGAAGCAAACGTTGCGTTGAAAATACGCTGGTTTCAGTGTCTTTAAACACGGTACAACTAAAGATGATTCCGGAAAAATTGATAATATGTTTGTGAAATTAGGGAAAATAGGCGTCCATTTGCCCTTTCGAGAGAAATCCGGTGTTTGGGTCCATTTTGGCGAACTACTGGTAAGTCTGGGTGAGACATACATGTACCTACAATAGGCGTACTAATATAGGCAGACTTGGGTTCGCTTCCCGGTCGGTCGGTTTATCAGATATTAATTTCTTTGATCTTTACTGCGGGTGGCTCGGTCGCAATATAAACGTGGAGTACAATACAATACAATACAAACACATTACAATACAACTGGGGCGCGGTGGTTTGGGGGGTATGTTCGGTGCCTTGCAGCTGGAGGGTTGCGGGTTCGAATCCACCTCAAAGTCGCCGCGTAGGGACCCTGGGCAAGTCCTTCACTCGCAATTTCTCATGCGCTTCGTCGTGAAACTCCGATTCAGCGTCCGCGCAGTAGTCGGGAACGCCTCTGAATGGGAAATCTGGTAGGGGCGCTATAACAAGTGTTCAAATACAATACAATACAATACAATACAATGTACGGTGTAGCCTACTAATATAGGCAGACTTGAATGCTGCATGCTTTAGTTTCTTATCTGATTTAAATGTAACGCGATAATGGTTTGATAATTTTGACTTTGTTGGTGTATAGGCCAATATTTGCTATTAATTTAGATGTACCACCGCTTTATTTGGCCACAAACCATGACGTGCAGCGAAACGTGACTTTACAGTACTCCGTAAAATGCATTTTATTGTTAGGTAGCTAATAGAGGTACCCGAGAAGTCGATTTCAAGTCCGCTACAGTAGAGGGAGCCAATGAAGCACATCCAGCATATAACCTGAGACGTGGCCAAATTTGGGAATACGTCCGCAAAGGCGTGCGGCAGAGCGCAGGACCCGGTTCAGGCACCCCAACCGACAAGCTGGGAGGCCAACATAGAGTGAGCAACTGCTCCCATCTTATGTGAAGTATCCTCCTGTAGCATCTCATCTCGAATGCCAATGGCTTGTTTGTTTCCCGCTTGCGTAAGGTCCATGTCTCACATGCATACAGCAGTAGACATGGACAATATGACATTGACATATATATATATATATATATATATATATATATATATATATATATATATATATATATATATATATATATTCCGAAAATATTTCTCGTTTTATTGATAGATGAACTGGATATAGAAAGAGAGAGTTGTTTAACCGATAAAACGCAAACACACAGTGTCGGAAATGCATCTGAAAAGACAAGTTGAAGACCCTCACTGGTATACTAATGATTCTTTTGAAGCAACATAATCTAATCTAAGTTAATCTGATCTAAAAGTTAAAGTCAAATATAATATTTTAAGGTCAATCAGAATCTAGAATTAATCTAGTTTAATTCAAGTCAAAATAAAAAAAAGCTACGATTACCTAATCATCTTGTCACAATCCTACGTTCGTTCCTTGTTCCCGGAGAATAACCTAGGTGAGAGAAGAATTGCTGACATTGAAATAGGACCTCTTTAAATTTAATGAAAATAAACTATAGAGAGCTAAAGTAATTTGATTACGCGAATCTGAGAACGGCTCAGCCGCTCTTTTCTCCCCATCTCTGCCTCTGGGCGATAGATAGATTGCTCTAGTTCTATATTAAGGTGGAGTGAAAAAACCGAAAATTAGAAATTCAAAAAGTAATAGCAACCAAAAGTTGCCTAATGGTATGGGGTCAAAAATGTGGAAAAATTTTTTAAAAATATTAATGTCTTCCGCCCCCACCAGAGGGCCAAAGTTACGAAAAATAGCATTTTTTCGAGAAAATTGCAGGTTTCCTTGTAATATTTTTTATTGAAAACTAATTAATTTTCATTCAGTATACCGTTGGATAGAGCTTTCAAAACTGAATAAAACGATATATTAATTTTCAAAATATGCCCATATTTGTAGAAGTTATTAACTTTTACCATTTCCTCTGGTTAGCGACATGTCGCGAAGTCTGAAAACGGTTAAAAAACACTAATAACTTTTTTATCCTTCGAGATATTTCAACCCATAGTATGTCATTCGATTCAGCTCTGAACCGCCGTTCTAACGGTATATTGTGATGCAGGATTGTAACAACAGTACACATTTGTTTTACATTTTTTACAGTTTTAGTATAGTATTTTTGCAATTTTTCATTGATTCTGTTGTCATTTTAGCTGAATGCGCACTTTATCCAATAAATTGAGCTCTAGGAACAGTCCATTTTGATCGGGAATAATTGCGAAATGTCGAAGTATAAAAGCTACATTGCCTACTCCTTCTTAAACATTGTTTTCGAAGTTCGGACACAGTCAGGAACTACTGCAGACTGTTCTACCCCCATATGAGAAATGTTTCTCTGTTGAACTGGTCCACTACCTTGATTTTCACTCTCTAATGCCTCCTCTTCAGTCTGGATTTAGGAAATTCCACTCGACGGAATCTCATATGGTGAGTCTTCTAGCAGATATATTTCATGATGTGGACCGTAGCCATATCATTCTACTCTCCCTTTATGACATTAGTGCCGCTTTTGACACTGTTGATCATACCATCCTCTTAGACCTGCTGTCTAGTTAGTCTGGGATGGTTGACTCTGCTCTTCTTTGGTTGCATTTGTTCCTCACGGTTCGCACTGTTTCTGTAATTTTCGGTCCTACCCGCTCTCTCTGAGTCCACGTCACTTATGGCTTACCTCAGGGCTCTGTCTGTGTTCCCCTTCTGTTTATTTTGTAAACCTCGGATCTAGCTAGGGTTGTTGGTCCACTCAATGTCCTCTTCCACCAATATGCTAATGACACGTGATCTTGGATTAATTCTCGATCCTGTCCTCTCTCTGTCACGATCTTAAGGTCTATTGTACTTCAGTTTATGCTCTCCATGGCCTTTGCTCCCTTCGGTCTTCGGCCTGTGGCCACTTGGCTGTCCCTGGAATGCGTATACCTCTATGGCCCAGTCTAGGCGTCTCGCTTCTGTTGGCCCTCCAACTGGAACCGACTGCCGCAGTCCCTTAGGGCTGACTTCCTTTCTGTTTCCTCTGACCAGTTCCTCAAGCGCCTGAAACTTCTCTTTCTGTCAGTGAAGATACTTCCTGGGTTGGGAGAGCCTCTGATTTTAAGTGGCGCTTAAGTAGAAACATGATGTACTGGGTCTTGTCTTGGTTTAGACAAAGACGATTAGCGGATAACCCTCGATCAAGAGCAGCTGAAACCTCTAGAACGCGTTCAACCATAGCAGCGGCTGCGGCAGCAGGGTCATGAAGGTAAAGAATGAATGGAACCAAAGATGAGCAGAGTCAGCAATCCCAGACGACCTAGACAGCAGGTCTAAGAGGATGGTGTGATCAACAGTGTCAAAGCGACACTAATGTCATAAAGGGAGAGTAGAATGATATGGCTACGGTCCACATCATGAAATATATCTGCTAGAAGACTCACCATAAGAGATTCTATCGAGTGGAATTTCCTAAATCCAGACTGAAGAGGAGGCATCAGAGAGTGAAAATCAAGGTAGTGGACCAGTTCAACAGAGACACATTTCTCATATGAGGGTAGAACAGTCTGCCGTAGTTCCTGACTGTGTCCGAACTTCGAAAACAATGTTTAAGAAGGAGTAGGCAATGTAGCTTTTATACTTCGACATTTCGCAATTATTCCCGATCAAAATGGAAATGTTCCTAGAGCTCAATTTATTGGATAAAGTGCGCATTCAGCTAAAATGACAACAGAATCAATGAAAAATTGCAAAAATACTATACTAAAACTGTAAAAAATGTAAAACAAATGTGTACTGTTAACAATCCCGCATCACAATATACCGTTAGAACGGCGGTTCAGAGCTGAATCGAATGACATACTATGGGTTGAAATATCTCGAAGGATAAAACAGTTATTAGTGTTTAACCGTTTTCAGACTTCGCGACATGTCGCTAACCAGAGGAAATGGTAAAAGTTAATAACTTCTACAAATATGAGCATATTTTGAAAATTAATATATCGTTTTATTCAGGTTTGAAAGCTCTATCCAACGGTATATTGAATGAAAATTAATTAGTTTTCAATTAAAAAATATTACAAGGAAACCTGCAATTTTCTCGAAAAAATGCTATTTTTCGTAACTTTGGCCCTCTGGTGGGGGCTGAAGACATTAATATTTTAAAAACTTTTTCCACATTTTTGGACCCCATACCATTAGGCAACGTTTGGTTGCTATTACTTTTTGAATTTCTAATTTTCGGTTTTTTCACTCCACCCTATTCTATATTCTACACGACGTGCTTTTCTACTCGTCTGCTCTTTATCCCTACCCAACCAGTCCACTTCCTTCGTTATACCGTTTACATGAGGTCCGAGGTCTAAGCATGTACGTCTTCGATACTAGTATTGTTCCAAAAGACCCACTTAACTAAGTGAGGCAGTTACCAGTACCACCGGATTCTTCATGTCCTGTCCGAGGGCCATTGGCGTTTGGGAGGCATGTGAGTGAGGAGCTTCGGTCGCTTGACAGGTGCTTTGACGGGGGCAGCCGAGGGGCAATCGTTCGCACGACCCGGCTGCTCTCCCAACCCCCTCCCCATTGGTAGACGCCTCTGCAAGAGGTACCAGACCCGAGTGCAACATACGGAATGTATGCAAACGAACAAGGACGAAACTATAGAATAGATCTATGCACGACACACCACAGCAGACAGAAAAGGGCGACGAATTCCAGCGTCCGAGACGGCCCGAAAACTTTCTATTGTTTAGCTTTCGATGTAACAGGAGTCAAAGCATCCAAGAGTGAGTACAAAACGTACAGATCTGAGAGTTTTGGCAAAATGGAGAGAACAGTTTGCTGGCAATGTGCAATGAAATAAGCCTAGCACTTTTCCACATCTCAATCGAGAATATGAAACCGGTTCCCCTTGTCAATAATAATTACCGAATATCTTGTAGGTCTGCAGTATTTACTTTCAAAATGTGAACATTTCATTCTGTTACAGTGGCAGAACCTACGTCTAGTTTAAGTTTACGACAGATTAACTGAAATTACAATCTAAATTAACTACACTATTTTGTACAAATTAAACTACACGATGTAAGCGTGACATAAGGTAATATGTTTACAATATTTACGTAGAACCCTATCAAAATATCATGATATTATGACAGCCCGCAGTAGCTAGCTTTCGAGGAATTTCTGAATGCGATTTAATAATGTCTTTACTTTTCTGTGTTAGCCAAACGGAAACAGGACTCCTTGGAAATCCGACGACTGGAGAAATATATTGGTGGGTAAAATCATAGCATTTTTAATAACGTTATGAGCCTTACATTTGAGTTTGTTTTCGTTCATCGGACTATTGATTGATAAATGACGTTGAAATATTCGTGGTCATTGCCAATAAGTTGTAGATTGACGTTGTAAGCAACTCGGTGTTACGTGAATGTGATACCGCTGTCTTTAGTCGCTTTAAAAATGAGAGATTACGCATAATTATGATGAAAATCCTAGGCTAATTTCCGTTAGGCCTATGCAGTATTGTATTAGTATCACTCAGTGACACTTTATGCAACGCGCTTCATTGGAACTCGACAGAGACATTATTTAGACACACAAGATGTATGCGTGAATCTGAATATCTGACCTTTTCGAAGGCATCTTCTGTAATAGCTACCATAGGCCTATTTTTCATTATTTAAGACATTTTTTAATTATCGTAGATGAACTTCAATATGCATACGATCCAGCCCAAAACTTTCGAACTTGAGCCAGCGGAGAGCCGAGCAGCTGTGGCTCTGATGTTAATCGATGGGAAATTGCTGATTGCAAATTCAATAAACGGTGACTTGAAATTACGTGACGCATATTCAGTCACCAAGGAAACCGACTGGGCCACGATACCATCATCTACGGTGGCTGGAATGGGACTCTGCCGGAAGAACGGACAAGTTTTCGTCTCCACATGGAACAAATACATTTTCAGATTCGACAGAAACGGACAGCTCCTGGATCAATGGCCAGTGGAGACTGTTGTATCGGGTGTGATATCCGTAACTGACGATTGCAACGTAGTACTTGCTGTGCGGGACAACTCAAAGAAAATACTTTTATATTCGAATTACGGAGAAATAATTAGTGAAGTTGAAATGATAGAAGACATCTTGGAGTCCCGTCTGATAAAAGCTGTGCAGATTTCAAAAGGTCGTTTCCTCGTGAGTTATGGCGAAGGGGAAGACCCTGAGCACGGAATAGCCATCATAAATGCCAATGGAGAAACTCTTAAATCGTATGGCAGAGGGAAAGGCGCAGGCATTGGCCAATTAAGTGATCCACGTGATTTCGTTGTTGATGGATTGGAAAATGTTTTAGTGGCGGACAGCCGCAGCTGGAGGATTCTCCTGTTTGATTCAGAGCTGAAGTTTCAGCGGGAACTCGTTTCCAAGAAGCACGGATTGCAACAACCCTTTGGCATCATTCTGAACGAGTGTGAGACCCTGTTGTACGTTGGAGACAATCAATGGAAGCCAAGGACGAACAAATGGACGAATGGACGAATTCTGGTTTTCAAGATGAAGTGATTTGCTTCTAGATATTTATGGCCTGATTGCGTCATGTGCGCTACCGTTTGGTATCTTGTTCATTAGGCAGCGGTGCGATAGAAGTTACTAATTGCATTTACAATTAAAATTGCTTACTCTTGAATTTTGTGATATAAAGCAGAAAAACATTAACATCTGAACTTACATTTGAAATGTGCAAGAACTCTGTTTATCTGAGTGTTCAGACTGACAATGAAATTAATTAAACTCATTTATAGAAAAAAAAGATTAGTTGTACCATGTTTTGACCAATTACTGTCATTTATAATTGAGTTACAATAGTTAACCCCGAATGTTACCTGGTTTGGTTAGATTCTTCAGTGAAAACGTTACCGGGTACGTTGAAGAGTCTGTACGCCTGAGGAAACCGGTTTGCATATCGATCGTGGCTACATTTACATAGATATATATTGAAATGTTTTGCGCTCGAAGAAGGTTGAGCTTTCTCTGCTGTTGACTCGTAGCTTTGGAATTCTTTACCAAAGTCAGTTTGTTCTGTCACTTCTTTGATGCAATTCAACTCAAAACTTAAGACCAACCGACGTGTTTCAACTTGTATAATTTGTTTAAACTTGTATAATTGCGGGTATTCGAAAATGGGAGCACACTGGCCCAATGGCCCATCCTTTAGCGAGTTCAAACTCTTGAAAATACACCAGATAAAAGATATTCAAATTGGTGAATTCTTCTTTCGCCTTGAGCATGACCTCCTCCAACCTGCATTTTAAGAATTTCCTCCCACATGCCTCCGACATTCACACGCACTTCACTAGGAATTTAGCAGCATATCGTCCTGTCAAAGCTCATTAAAACACTCGACCCTTTACTCCAATTACTGTCTTCAAAACTTAAGACCAACCAACGTGTTTCAACTTGTATAATTTGTTTAAACTTGTTAAGTCATACGTCACTATAGTATGGAACGCTTTGCCATTATAAATCCGTTCCTGCAATACTCTGCAGGTTTTTAAAAAAGATTACGTGCATTTCTTCTTTCCTCAATTTAAACAGCTATACCATATCACTAGAATTGCATATTACCGCGTTTATTTAAGGACTTAGTTAAGTTTATAGTTAAGATCGTGTTTTCACTTGTTTCTGGATAATTAAACTCTTGTTGTCTCTTGTCACCTCCTGGTTCATTTTCTGTTTTTCATTGGCTAACTTGGAATTTTTTGTAATTTGCTATCTGGGTGACCCTCCTTAGCGGGATCTCCATCCCTTTTGGGCCTCCCTTTGTCGCCAATGCATTTTGTTAATTTATATTCTCTGGCATTATTGTAATGTTTTGGTTGCAATAAAACAACTTGAGTGATTGATTTGATTGATTGATTGGTATGCCGTCCGAAGCCTAGCTTATGGTTCATCTGGATCCGTCGGACTCCATCTGGCTTCTCTACTGGATAATGATGTTTGATAGAGATTTCACTGAAAGCGACCACCGATTGATGTCGTGTAGGCCTACATTACGATAACGTCGCTATAGAAATCATTAGATGCAACTACACAAAGCCTGGGAAAATATGTTCATACATGCATACATTATCCAGGACAGATATGAACATTATCCATATCTATAACTTGTCAAGGCTCTTTACTTATAACCATAAGTTACGCACTTTTGTCGTTGGCTGCGTTATGACAGCCAGTTTTGAATAAACGAAAATACAATACAATCTCAATGAGACATAATACATTAGAAAAATCTCAATTGGTTAATTAGAGGATTTATTTATGTCACACTTACCAAGGGAAAAATCGAATATCGGTAGGCAGGCTTGGGTTTTCTTCTCATGCGCTAATGCAGTCTTCAGCTCTATGTCATACGTAAGAGACAAATTTACTGACCTGTTTAATGCAAACGTTCAGTAAATTGATGAAAGCAAATTTGTGCACATGCATTCAACAGTGCAGCTGTTTCACGTGATGAATAAAAATTAATGTATAGCGTCGATTTCACGAATGCAATGGAAATAAAGATGTCAAATGCCGCAGGGAATTTGATCGGGTAGCGTTAGGAAAACATGTTTTCGGAAACAGGAGAAAACTACTGAGAGGAAAACTAAACAGGAATCTGAAGAAAAGGGTGTTAAAGACACTGATATGGAGTGTGGTGCTGTTGTACGGAGCAGAGTAATGACATGGACCATGAGAAAAGAAGACATAAGATTACCGAAGGTTTTCGAAATGTGGACATTAGGGTGGGGTGAAAAAAGTGAAAATTAGAAATTCAAAAAGTAATAGCAACCAAAAGTTACCTAATGGTATGGGGTGAAAAAATGTCGAAAAGTTTAAAAAAATATTAATGTCTTCCGCCCCCACCAGAGGGTCAAAGTTACGAACTAAGAACATTCCATTTTGATCGTGAATAATTGCGAAATGTTGAAGCATAAAAACTACAATGCTATGCTCGTTCTAAAACATTGTTTTCGAAGTTCGGACACAGACAGGAACTACGGCAGACTGTTCTACCCCCATATGAGAAATGTGTCTCTGTTGAACTGGCCCACTACCTTGATCTTCACTCTCTTTAGAATGGTCTTAGGAAATTCCACTCGTACAGATTCGGACACGAGTCTGATAGATTCGGATGGAAATGTTTTAAGGTAATTTGAAGGAGATAAAGGAAATGGCACAAACCGAGTCAATGGTGCATATGACTTGATCGTAGAGGAAATTAGAAATGTGGTTGTGGTGGATCATAACAATCATCGAGTGTTTCGACTGAGCTCTGACTTGCGATACCTTATCCAAAATTCTATCAGCTGCAAGTGGACTGTGGTTCCCACAAGATACACGGTCGACCCTTTGTGCGATAAAGACAAAAACTCTTTTCGCCTGGGAAATTGATCCTCTATGATATTCAGTGATTAAGTATTGATACGGTTGATGAGAAACGAGCGATGCATTTTCAAATGCAATTAATCCAACCTTAGGATATTAAAAATATTCTTTGTTACCACTGTCTGCATGGCAAATATTTCTTGCATTTATGCATCTGGTTGATGTACATATAAATACTAATCAACAAATCAAAAATATGCAAACATACATAATTAATAATTATAGTCTATAAGTCATTTTCCGGTGACATGTTAAATTCACTAATTCAAGAAGCCAAAAATATATTTCGAAATTAAATTTGTTTTTCTTTGGAACAAATCTTGAACATTTCTATTTCACAAATATAAAATTATTTCTTTTTGCACTAATAATATATGTAAATGTTTCAAGTTTTCTGTAAAAAAATTGCCTAAATAGAATATTTGTCCACTCCGTTACTGTATACAGATGAGATATATTTACATGTTGTATAGCTTCTGTTGTGTATCTTGACATGCCAATACATTTTTAGTGTTAATAGTTTTAAGATAGAAATAAAAGAAATTAGAACACAATCATATATATGATTGTTTGATTCCATCAAAGTTTTATTTATTTACGGAAAATGAGGTAATCAATGTTAAGTTGAATACATTTTGTTAACGAAATAACTGAAAAGAAATCACTTTAGCCAATCATTCTCGGTGATCGAATAAGCAGAAAACACTAAAATATGTATGGTATCGTCTTAAAAATCTGCTCATAAAACATCAAAGTACCACACCATGTAGCCCAAAATAAGTCCACTCCGTTGCTATCCTTCGAGTGTCGGGGTTGAGTCGGGAGCGCTTCTGAGTAGATAATCTTGAAGGCACGCTATATAAATCTCTGAAATGAATGAATGAGTGTCGAGCACAATTATTCCTCTCCGTTACATAGCTGTCTCCCAATAAATTTTAACGGAGTGGACAGGTAGCAGAGTAGACAGCACGGGGAATACCATATTATCGCTGATGCGTCCACATCAATCTTCGGTAAAATTATTATAGGCCTATTGTTTATAAGCGTTATATTAACCCTTCGAGTACCACTAGGTCCAAAAATGACCCTCGAGGTAGTTTCCATTAGAGCTGCTCATCCCCCATAAGCGAAATCTCAACGAAATTTTATGACTTTATAGGTATTCCTGTTTTGTACAAAATTCCAAGTTTTATTTTACATTTTCTATCACTAGATGGCGCAGGAATTCCATTTATACACTGAGTACCAGTGGGGTCGTTTTTGATCCCAGTGTAAAGTAAACTGAATAATCCTATGACATGTAAAAACAACAAAATACATTTGTATCGAGATAACATTTATTTTACCCCACTGGTACTCAGTATATCAAAACATTTTGGTAGTCTGAGGGTTAAAAATAATTTAAATTTATAATTGTAATTAAATTTATGCGTACTCACTGAAAAAATGCAGTAATGGAGTGGATATATAATTTATAGAAACACCTCTGGTACGAAATAAACTAAACTTAGTCAGAAATTTGTCGTACTATCGAAATCGTTTGTGAAGAAATAATAATTTACACAGATCTTCATAGCAGAGATGAGTCAAGTTGTGCGACCAAAAATTGAATGGTTCTGAGAGACGAGATTATCTTTATATGATAACGGAGATGACATAAAATCTTGGGACATGTTTTAAAAAATCTGTTGCTTTTACTGAAGATCCGGTTCACCAAGTTGTATATAAAATTATAATACATAGCAAACACATGAATTGTTTGGCTTAATACAAATGATTTTGAAATTGTAGACTAAAGAAAACGTACTATTATCCTAGGGACGATAGCGGAGTGGAACATTTTAGATTCAAAATAAATTTTAATAAATTACGTTATTACTTTGAATTATTCACAAATGTCTTAAATTGTTGACTGATCAAAAACATTTTAATATCAACATTTAGCATAATCAGACCAGGTATTGTTTTTCTATAAATGACCGGGGACAGCTGAATTGTTAATTTATGCATTTACTGGAAAATGACTCATAATATATACGCGTGCTTGTTTTGTTGCTCTTGTCGAATTCGTGACAAGACTCTATAGCTATAGCGTCTCTATGCCAAATCTAGATAACAACATATGCTCACAGCCATTGACAATTGACCTAAATTTTATGATCGTTGCATTCGAAGTAGCCTACAGCTTATCTGAGCACAACGACAGAAGGCAAGGTTAGGCAAGGTTGTAAGGTCTTTGAACAGGTAACGTCTAAATATCCTACATTTAAAATAAATATTGAATTTATTAGCACTGTCTGCTGTCTCAGAATTAAGTTGCAGTTTGTGCTGAACGTGAATCAAAATCGTTAACAGGTGAAGTAGCCTATATTGAAGTAAATAGTATGATTTTCATATTTTGACATGTGTTCCTGTTGTATACAGGCTCCGTAAGTAATACTAATGAAAGTGGGCTTTGCACGTGCTTCTGTGTATTTAGATTTGGTGTCCATGCCAATGGTAGCCTATTTAAAATAATTATTTGATTCTGGGGTTGGCACGTTAAGCTGCTGTTTAACGACACTGTGTCATAACAAAGATGATTAGCTTCGCCCGCCTCCTTTCTCCAGGCTTGGGACTGGCACTGCAAGAGTGCGGTCAGTGGCGGAGTTGGGCTAGGGAACTCCGTTTACGAGGACTTTTAATGGCGTGGCTGCCGTTCAAATGGGCAGAGGTTGAAAGACTTTCACCCAAACAATTCATTGCAAACTGAGCAGAGCCTCGGACACACGGTTGCTATAGAAAAACATATACATCTATATTTGCATTTATATCTGCTGATGCATCAAAGTTTGGTTATAATTATAGTTTATGGGTGTTATTATATGGATGCAACTTCTCTTTAGCCTTTGGTTGGGTTGACCGATAGTGTAGTGCTTATCGCTTTGGACTGTCAATCGAGAGGTCAGAAGTTCAACTCGCCGCCACAGGTAGACATTTAGTTCGAGATAGTCTGTTAGAGAACTTAGTTGAATTCTGCTCCATCTGCACCCCTAGCCAACTCAGCTTTGATGAGTACACTGACCGTACTGTCGGTGGGAAGATGAGACGGTGCGGGAGAGGACTACCCTCATATGTCGAGAATAAGAAAATGAATTCGCTAACACTTCATACCCATGGCTACCTCAGTGTGCATCAGGGCTAGCTTACGAAATTGCATTTCTCTTTGTCTTATTCTTGAATCAAACGAGCTTACCAGATTGCTAGTAAATGTTCTTAAACGTAAGGTTATATTTCTCATAAAACTGATTGGTTGCTTTCATAAGTAGGCCCATCATTAATAATACAGTTCGGTTCATGATCTAATAGTGCTTGAATCTTTTGTCACATGTTCAGAGCAGGTTGAAATTTCACACTGGGAATAATAGATTCTCTTAAAATGCAATGGTCTAGAGAAAACCGTTCAACGCAGTGTTCGATTTGCATGGATGATTTTCGTGAACCTCGGTATCTTCCATGCGGTCACACGTTCTGCACGACATGTCTGCAAGGCTTACTTGTCAATTACGACCAGGTTTTAATCTTGTTTTTCTGGAGATTTCGTTGTCCTCTCTGCCGGAATTTCGTTACGGTTCCAGAAAGAGGAGCACGAGGGTTTCCCATAGATGATCCAATGGTTGATGAGTTGGCCAATAGAAGAAAGGTGCAGGCAGACGAGGACGAAGTTGAAGTTCCTGAAAGAGGACGGTTTCCCAGAGCTGAAAGAGGAGCACAAGGGTTAACCACAGCTGATAGAGGAGCACAAGGGTTTCCCAGAGCTGAAAGAGGAGCACAATGGTTACCCATAGCTGAAAGAGGAGCACAAGGGTTTCCCAGAGCTGAAAGAGGAGCACAAGGGTTTCCCAGAGCTGAAAGAGGAGCACAATGGTTTCCCAGAGCTGAAAGAGGAGCACAATGGTTTCCCACAGCTGATAGAGGAGCACAAGGGTTTCCCAGAGCTGAAAGAGGAGCACAATGGTTTCCCACAGCTGAAAGTGGAGCACACGGGTTACCCAGAGCTGAAAGAGGAGCACAATGGTTTCCCACAGCTGAAAGAGGAGCACAAGGGTTTCCCAGAGCTGAAAGAGGAGCACAATGGTTTCCCACAGCTGAAAGAGGAGCACAAGGGTTTCCCGGAGCTGAAAGCGGAGCACAAGGGCTTCCCAGAGCTGTTCCAATGGTCGATGAGATGGCCAATAGAAGAATCGTGCAGGTAAGCTTGACAATGTCATAATTTTGTTGAATATTGCCATGAAAACGTTAAATCGCTCTTGAATTGGGGCACATAGCTATAGTTTATAAAATCAATCTTTTTCCACAAGATCGTCGTCATTCAACCAGTTTGTCTTCCTCTTTTCATACCGAAGTCTTGAACTTGAACAGTCTTACTGTTATTTTTCGGCTGCTGGATCCGTTTTCTGCTTGATATAAGACACGTTTGTTTGGTGATTACTAGGTAGCCGTGCTGGAGCGCCCTGTAAGAGCTCTGACACGTACTCAAACACCTACATTCATATTTGGACCTACCCTCCTCGTTCTCCTCCTTCGCTTATGTCATTTTGTTTTCAACTAAAGACTTACTTTTCTCAGATTGTATATCCACCACAGGCTGCCTTTGTCTTATTGAACTGATCTCCTTGGTTTTGCAACGGTAGGCCTATTTGATGTAATCACTGTGTGTAAAGCATATAATATAATTATGGTTAATATAATATTTATAACATCTATAAGTCTCTTACTTAAATTCATTTATTTAACGACGCCGTCATATCGACGATGATTGGCGTATCTATAAGTCTCAACGCACAACTACATAAATATCACCTTGTACGTTACTGTGCCCTGGCTCAAATTGAATGTTGACTTCGATTCATGCAATGTTTCTGCGTATGGAAATAGAAATGCTAGTGAGAGCGTAGCAATACTGCTTCTTTTGGGTTTATCGTTGGCACCCACGAACTACAATAACTAACTGTTATGTTTTATTTAATTTGGTGACCAATAAAGCTTATGAGTTGAATCGAATTGAACTGATGCAAAGTTTCGGTTGGCAAGTAATTATTAGGGCAAATGAAGAGAAGCGAAATGCCAATACCATTCAGGTCCTAGCCTTACAGGGTTTTATTTTGCGGTTTGTCTGCGCAATTTTAATTCTCAATCCGTTAAATCTCAATCTTAAACTTTCATTTTAAATTGAAGTTTTCTCGAGAGCGAAGTATCAATGTAACTGCTCATCTGTAGGCTACTTAAAGTTAGAGATACATGTCGTTTTTATTTTTATTTCAATAGAACAATGAAGATGGAAGTGGATTCGGCTATGTCATCTTGTTTCTGGCTATTGCGTTCATCCTTTTTTGGCGCTTCCAATGCAAGTCAGACTATTCATTTAATTTGTCTATGCATATATATATATATATATACATATAATTATTTTGTGTTTATTCCATATAATATATATATATATATATATATATATATATATATATATATATTTATAATGTGTATATTCCGGCTGTGGTTTTAACCCTTCAATAGTTTAATCGAGTGGAAAAATATGCGCATTTAGTATCAATAAACGAGAATGCAATGCACGTAATTTCCGCAAATTTTCGGTTTCTCGATGTGTTTTGTCACTCATTCCCTTTTATCTGCCTCCCCAATCTATAACCCCTCAGGCTTTCCACTCAAAGTTAATGTAATGTAATGCGATGATAATGTATATCTTCGAAAATTTCTCAGCACCCATAAAAACAACGTCAGGGAGACCAGCTTATTAACCGGCGCTATATAAAATCAAGTCCCAATAACCAGGTTTATCTTTTCTTCGTTCCCGTACAAGGTTAGAATCCGGGGAGGTCAAGCCGAGGAGACAGCGTAGTGTTCCGGTGGCAGTCGGTGATGATGGTGGTCGTGTGGTGGCGCAGGAGTAGAATCAGGATCGGATGGCATAAAGAGTTCGGTTTTCAGTCATTGTGTGGAAGGAGCCAGAGAAATGTGCAAGCGTAGGAGATGTCAAATTAGCAGGCGAGATAGGAGGATAAGCTAACTGGTGGAGGTCTTTTGGGGGTTAAAGTCTCACCTCTAAAATAATTCCTACTCGGAGTCGTCTTATCCTACGTCTTCCGATCTTTCACTCCGAGCATTTTATAAAGCGCCCATTCAAGAACCTACTGCAATCGTAAACCGGATGCGTGGACGGGCAGGTAGCCCGTGAAGGAGTCCCGAATGAGAGTGGGTATGTATGTATGAGCACTTGTTATAGCGCCCCTTCAAGATTTCTACACAGAGGCGCTCACAACTACAGCGCGGACACTGAATCGGAGTTTCACGCCGAAGCGCATGAGCAATTGCGAGTGAAGGACTTGTCCAGAGTCCCTACGCGGCGGCAGGGTGGATTCGAACCCGCAACCCTCCGGCTGCAAGGCACCGAACATACCCATACCACCACGCCCCACGGTGGGGTATATGACTATATGGTATGTTATAGTCATACCAGAAAAGTTTCAGTATGAAACACAGGAGATATAGTCTTTGTACAGAAAAGTATCAGTATTCGGTATCTGGTCTATGCTTTGAGGGCTTGGCTCTTCTATAATTATTTGCGGGAACGCTGTTGCCCCACTGCGGTTATTCAGCATCGTGGCTCGTTACGCCCGGCAGCGGAAGCGGAGTTCCTTGTCCGCCGTACATTGACTGCTATCCGACAGCGACGCGCCTTCTCTGTGGCTGGCCCGATGACCTGGAATGGGCTTCCGGTGGCACTGCGTCTAACACCAATAGGGCACTCTGCTCTGTTATTCTCTGGCCGTAAGATTGTCCTGTTTGACCGCGGTTCGGCTGGGAGCGCTCCAGAGTAGACTGTTTTGAAAAAGCTATATATAAAATAATAGTTAAACAAAATAAGATAATAGTCTTGGCACAGAAAAGCGATAATAGTCCTGGTGCACAAAGTGTCAGTATTAGACCCGGGAGGTGAAGTCTTGGTGCAGAAAGGTGTCAATTTTAAGCCTATGAAATTATAGTCTTAGTACTGGAAGGTGTCAGTATTAAACCCGGGAGATATACAGTAGTCCTGGTGCAGACATATATCAGCGTAATACCCAAGACACATAGCTAGTCTGTTACTGTTACTGTGATCACGCGTCGGTCTGAAAATCGGGCAACGCAGCTTCTCCACTCGTCTCTCTTCATCGCCAATTCTCCAACCGCGTCACGATATGTTCCAGCACCTCAAGTAGTTTCTGCGCTGTTGCCGGTGTTGGAGGATTTTAAGCCCTGTGGGCTGCGGGCTTACCGCGGAATTCTGCTCCTTGATCCTGGATTGAGACGCACACAGTCTAACAGAGAGAATAATTATGAGGCGTTGTTGGCTACTCTTGACTTTAAACAGAAATATCTCTGACAGAAGCGGAAAATTACCAGCAAAACACTCATTGAGCCCTTCAGCGTGGAGTCCGATTGCGGAATCCATTCTCATAGCGTGGATTCCGAGATACGCGGGCATGGAAAGTCTTCACCAACCATTAACCGTGGAGCTCTATAAACTTCGGAAACCATCAGAAGGCCATGACGGTTGGGCAGAGCGAGTCACAGCCCACATGCTGTCTTAGCCTGGGCCCTGTTATGTCGTCACCTGGCGGCTGCTAGCCGGCCGCCACCGGCACCCCATTCTGGGTCAAAATGGCAGGTCTTTAAACGTGGCTTGTCTGTGGAGAAAATTGCATGTTTGTTAGAAGAAGAAACTGATAGTACATGTATGTCTGAGTTTGCTGACAGCGAAGTAAACATTCATAACAGTTCAAGTTCTAGTGAGAATATGTATGAGTATAATATATATATATATATATATATATATATATATATATATATATATATATATATATATATATATATATATTCAGGGTGGTCCATGGTCCCATGGTAAAACATGAAGTTCAAGCTAGAGTTCAAGACACCCCCTCAGTTTTTTACACCTGTTAATGGTACCATTCTGGCAAAATTTCAGCTTCCTACTCCCACTGGAAGACAGTGCTCACAGACCCTTCCCCTTTACCATATAGAACTAACAGTGCGATAGGTTAGAAAATACGCATAACGTCTTGAAATCTTAAATTATGATAAGATTATTAATTTACCAATGTACACAAACACAGTAGCTATGTCACGTTAGCAATATTATTTGCTGCAAGGAAACATAAACAATCAACAACTCTCAAATGATGTCCCAAGAAGTACATGTAGGCTATGTGTCGCAGAACTTCAAATCTTCAGCACTGCATCATAGAAGAATTCTTCGTAGTATCAGTGGGATCAGCCGTTCTGTTTGCCTCAAAAAGTTGCAGGAGGAACTGCAAGTTGTTGAGGCAACAACTTTCCTCATCATCTGGATGAGACTGTTCAATTCTCCAAAGAACTTGACACCGTGTTCGGCAATGCTCTAATCCATTTTTTCCACGTTCAGTGTTGATAGTCAATTTGTCATATTTCACATTTCCAAAGCAGCCTTAAACTCTTGAATATTGTACGCTATGCTTAGGTAACTTAAAGGCACAAAAGTGAAGACCTTGGCTAAGATCGCTTCCATGATATGATATGGTGACAGCAAGCCAATCACAGGAGCTCTCGACCAATCATATTTTCCAGAAGAACGCATGCTTCATTCATGCGACCAGTGTTCACAGAAGTACTGTCAAAGCTCATGACGTGAACTTTTTTAGTCAACTTCAATGCCTCCAGCAGGTCATTAATAGCCTTGACTTCATTAAGTCCTCTTCCAAAGGCCAACTTTAGAATTCCTAGCAGGTTATCCTTGTCACCTCCAGAAACCAGCACTGGCAGGCGGTCTAAGTCGTTGATTTAAATAATCTCAGAAAGCATTTTACCTACCCTGTTAACCACCAAGGAACAATCTGGTATAGATTCACCTATTACGGAATCAGCATGTTCATTTTTAGCGTTCTATGTATGTATGTATGTATGTTTGTATGTATGTATGTATATATGTATATATGCATATATATCTTTGTATGTATTTATCAATGTATGAAATGCTACAGAATGCCGTTGAAATGCAATCAAAGATATGAATTCTGGACTTTCGTGTTGCGTTAACAGTACTTTTTGTACAAATATCAAAGAAAATTCAACAAAATATCTGTAAATGAACAGGAAGTAGATAACAAGATCTGTAATAAGAACTGTGCATTGAGTCATAGATATAAAAAGTTAGTAAGAGAACATAAGTGCATAATCCCATAAGAAAGTTACCAAGATAATCACAATTTGTAGCACATTTATTTTGGTTTTACACAACGATTACAATGGTATAAGTTTATGTCATTGACCACCATCTTCCAGTTGAAGTAGGAAGCTGACATTTTGCCAGAATAATACAAATGACAAGTGTAAAAAATGTAGGGGGTGTCCTGACCTCTAGCTTCACTTTTATGTTTTTGGACCAACCTAAATTATATACAGGGTGGGCCATAAAAAAGGAACCCCCTACGCATTTTTGCTAATATTTCGGCCAAAAGTAAGAATTTTTAAATCAAATTTCACAGGCTGAAAGGTAATTCATATCTACGTATAGCGGCCAAATTTCACCAAAATATTTCAAACAGAACAATAGTTATATCACTTTTAGTGAGTCCACCCACTGTTTTTGATGGTTCAAAAACGTAACGCAACAAAAAGCAACAAAAAACGATTTTACTAAGTCACTTCTCAAATAATAATTATTGTTATCAAACAAACTTGATATTGCCAGATACATATTATTATTATTTAGAAAAGAAACGGGGTACCAGCGTAGATGCACGTCACTGTGACGTCACTTAGCAAGAAGACGATCAAATTGGTAAATAAAGAATTTTTCACGTTAATAATTTTTTATTGAAACAATGAAATTGAAATTTCTAAAATATCAAGATGGGCAAGGTGTCAGTGATAGACAAAATGCGTATGCAGACACTTCATGAGCAAGGTCTTTGAGCAAAAGCTCTAATCGCCGCTTGTCCTGATAAACAGTGGACGCTGAGTAGGCCTACCGTTAAAAAATATGCTTCCGCATTCATGAAAGGGGATCGGCTCTGGAACGTCGTAAAGGCAGCGGAAGGCCGAAATCTTCCGCACTCCAACAAATGGATAATCACGTAAGGGGAGCTATGCTGGAGAAATACCACAATCTGCGACCAAAGCCAAAAACGATAAGAGAATTGAAGGTCGCATTGAAGTTGATGTGGGAAGATTTACCTCTGGAACCCATCAACAAAGACATCAAAACTTTACAAAAAGACTCAGAGCATGTATGGGCACTGGTGCTGGACACATTGGACTCAAGTTGTGAAACAATAATCAAGTTTGTTTGATTACAATTATTTGAGAAGTGACTTAGTAAAATCGTTTTTGTTGCTTTTTGTTGCGTTACGTTTTTGAACCATCAAAAAACAGTGGGTGGACTCACTAAAGTGATATAACTATTGTTGTGTTTGAAATATTTTGGTGAAATTTGGCCATTATACGTAGATATGAATTACCTTTCAGCTTGTGAAACATGATTTAAAAATTCTTACTTTTGGCCGAAATATTAGCAAAAATGCGTAGGGGTTCCTTTATTTTGGCCCACCCTGTATATATATATATCACTATATCATAATAGTGATCATGCAGCCAAAAAACTGTGGATTTCTACTGCATCTCTTTTTTCATGGTGTATCCTATCCCGTGCTTTGACATAATCATATCACACCAAGTTCACTATAATGACATTCGGTGAGACTGTCACTTTCATATAATGAGGCTATAATATTCTTTGTGGTTCTGGCAACAAATGTTTCAGTGTTATGGTACAAGGCGGGTGTTTCTTCTATTGTATATCGATCAAAAATGAAAGAAATTAATTTTCTAGTGAAAAACCACCCATGACTTGTTGGGAGTGACGATAAAATGCAGATTATAGATTTATCTCCAGAAAAATAATAGTATCATTATAACAACAATATCTGGAAAAGAGTTGAAAGAAATTAATTTTCAAGTGAAGACCACTCCCTAATTGTGGGCTGACGGAAGAAGGCAAAAAATTAATTCCACATTCTCGACAGCAGTTTTGTCTTACCTATTCTTGTTAATGCTATTATATAAAACAAAGGTTATTGTTGATGGGTGCTAATGAAAATGAGTCAGCAAAAGTGTCTTATCTTTTTCGGTTTTTCCTGCTCTAAATAGCGTTTCGTAAATTTCCGAGAATATTAATAGACGCAATTGTTCTGGGAAGTGACTTTTGGCAGTCGCCCTATTTTGCCTATTAGGCCGACACGTTAACGTCATTGAGATATAGCCTATACAAGTGCAATAGTCCAAAGGTTTGACATCTGTTGAAGTAAGACTCATATCTTGAATCACGATAAAGCGAATATGAAAGTAGTCGTCGAATACTGTCACAGGCGAAGATGTAGGTCGTCAACTCGTCATACAATACTAAGTAGCTAGGGTTTATCTGAGTGACAAGGTGGCCGATTGGTTTGAGCACTCGACCTGTAGCGCGGAGAGTTACTGCGTAGGGAACTTGAGCAAGTCCTTCACTCACAATTGCTCAGCGACATCGATGCTCTGTCGTATGGTTGTGTGCAATTCAGAACTTTGGAAGGAGAGCATTAGCAACTAAGTTTAACATTGTATTGTATGCTATACCGAATGCACGCATAAGAGCACGTGATGACGATGATGATGATGATGATGATGATGATAATGATGATGATGATGATGATGATGATGATGATGATGATGATGATGATGATGATGATGATGATGATGATGATGATGACAATGGTGATATTCGTTTATTTAAGAAGTAAGTTGACATACCGCAACTTAGTGAAATAAGAAAAGAAAATTGTCTGCGCTAGTCTCATGATGTTAAGTGTCATCTTGAACAGAGAATTTGTCAAGATAACTAACATTGCTTAGCCTCAGGCAACTAGAGCGGTCAATAATTGCAGGCTAGCGCAGACACGCTGACCCAACCAGAGGATTCCCGACTAGAGTTGATAGATGTCGGCAGTTAAGAAATTCTGTCGCATGGATGATGAAACGTCGTCGTCCGGAGATCTGTCGAACCACTGCAGATAGTAGGCCTAATGCATACGTGGGCTTCAACTGTTGCTATAGTCAGCTGAATTGCAATCGCTTGCTGTTTCCTGTTCTCATTTGATGGGACGGAATTGGTTTACAGTTCAATTCGAGTTAAGTAAGTAAGTAGTATTTAATGATGCAAGAGGAAAGTTGAGATGAAATGTCGTTAGATCATTACTAGACCAAAAATGGTGTTAAGAAAGATGGCAAACTGTTGGTAGAATGGCAAGTTTATTGGTAATCGATGAAGCAGAATCGATACATTCGAAGATTAGCGCCAGATAACACTGCACTCGCGATATTCTTGACAATAGATGTTGCGTGTGTTGCTGGAATCTTTATAGTCCCGTTTCGAAGGCTTTTATGACAGGCGTGTGGAAATTACCCACCACTCGCTTTGGCTGTTACCAATGCATGTGATGACTGCCATGCGATGATGATTGTATCTGTAGCTATAGTCGTAAGGGTAATCGTATTCATAAAATTCAAATTTTAATAGCGCTACTCCAAAGCCAAGCGCAAAGCACCAGATAATTCAAGAGCTCTGCAGCCACGTATCGGGAGGGTTGTCCAGAAATCCAAGTCCACATTGTTCAGTGGAGGTTAGAGTCCGTTTGCCAAAGAGAATTTAGCCTAATAGGTACAGCGTTCAGAAACGTCGATTCTGAAAATAATTCTCGTTTTATTAATAGATGAAATGGCGAAAAGAAGAGAGAGTTGTTCATCCGAGATACTCAAATACAACTTGTCGGAAGTATATCTGAACAAACAAATAAATGATCTCAAAGGTACATTAATGATTATTTTGAATTGCAAAATCTATTAATCTAATATTAATTTTAAGTTAAATGTAATCTGTTAACCCGTTTGGACCAATGTTCGTTTTACGAACACATTTTTTGATGACCTCAAATTGGTTGAGGTCATCACTTTAGTTTTCTTTTCATGTGCTCTTATGTCAGCGAAAGGTTTGATTTGTCGGATAAATCGCCAAAAAAATTTGTTTTGAAAGTTTTGAACTGTTTTTGTCTTATGCTAAATACCTCAAATCCAGGTATGTTCACCGTCTTTTGTTTGAAAATTTGTAATTTTCGGTTGATGTGTGATATCGCACGAGCTAATGGGCATTTGACAAGTGCACATATTTAGTACAAAGCACATGTCATTTGCATAATTATACTGTAATAAATGGAGTCGTAAATTTTGCATATCTGGGTCATGTTCGTTTTACGAACATTGGTCCAATATGGTACTGCTGGGGTCAAGTCAAGTCAACGTTGATCTGCATAGGCCTATGCATAATTCTGATCTTGATTTACATGTATCAAGCAAATCATATAAATATATATAATATGTGGGTGTGCGTGTGAATGCGTTTGTGTGTGTCTGTGTGTGTGTGTCTGTGTGTGTGTGTCTGTGTGTGTGTATGTGTGCGTGTGAGTGCGTGCGTGTTGGTGTGTGTGCGTACCCGACATACGCTATGACGGTGACGGCCACAATCTGGAGAAAGGCAAGACTGAGGACCGTTGCAAACTGTGGATGGCTGTAGCAAAAACACACTGGACATGTGCGTGAAGTGCAACAAACGCCTTCATCAGCAGTGGCGGCGCCAGGATTTCAGGTTTGGGGGCTAAAGCTCGAAAAACCTTCCTTTTGTCCCCTCCTCGCTGTGATTTGCAGTGATTTCCCACTTTTGGGGGGCTGAGCCGCAGTTAAGGGAGAGGCTAAGCACCCCCTAGCCCCCATGGCGCCGCCACTGTTCATCAGAAGTGTTTCACAGCTTTTCATATTCCAGCAGCCTACCATCTATAGTGTCGAACACATGAACAGTGAGAATTTTTACAATTTCGATGCCACTGGGTACAAATTTTAGTAATTTCTTTCTGATATACCAATAGGTTGATGCTGAAAACATTATATTTCAGACGGTTTTAACATCAATTATCCATTTTTATTACGTTATTGTGTTACAATGTAATTTCAAACATGTTCAATATTTCACATCTTGTTAGTAGCCTATTAGCCCAATGTTCGTAAAACGAACATATGCAAATTTGCATATGTTATTTGAGAAATGTCAAAAAACATAATACATACGTTCAAACATTGCCATCAAGGCCCCAATAATTATCACAGTTCATAAAAAATGTTCTTAATAAAGTTTTGGTCCAAAACGGGTTAATAGAAATACTAAACTTCTGGGTGTGCCAAAGTTGGCTTCTGTGTCTAATCTTAAATTAATCTCGTTTAATCCAATTAAAAACAGAGAAACTAGCTACGATTAAGTTTATCTAATCCTCTCGCCACGACCCTTCATTCGCTTCTTGTTCCCGGAGCAAAGGTCAGAGAAGTATCACTGACAACGAAATAGGGTTTCTAAAATTTAATTACACGAGCCTACACAGAGTAAAGGTATTTTAATTAAGCGAATCTGAGAACGGTTCTGCCGCTCTTCTCTCCCCATCTCGGCCTCTGGGCAATAGATAGATTGCTCTACTACTAGGTTCTATATTCTCAGTGTCGGATTAAGGCTTGAGCCAGATAAGCCATGGCTTAGGGCCCCGCGAGTTTTTCAGGGCCCCCAAAATCCGGACAAATTAAATCAAATTGTTGTTGCAAATTCCTAATTTTTTCTAATTTTAAATAATTTGGCGCTTTCCCTTGAAACGTTTTTTAGCGCTAGTACATTTTAGTTACTACTTACTGACTGAATATGGACTATAGTCGCGGACTCACACTCTCAGTCTGTACAGGGGCCCATAACGACAGACGGCAGAAGTCAAGGCTCAAACCGAAACTCTAATATTTCCCAACCTTACAAAAGCGAGTTATTCCAATCATATGTAATGTACCCTACAGAACTAACACCAAACTTTTATTGCTGAACCTGAAAATACTACCTTTCGAATGTATTAATAAGTTGCAAGTGGCGCTATTTATGTACAAAATTCAATCGCGCCAAACATTAGCAAATTTTGATCAATGGTTCAGCAAAGATTCTGATATACATGACCACTATACACGATCATCAAACAATTACCACCAAAGAAGTGTGCACACTAATATTAGGCAGCATAGTGTCGGAGCATACGGACCACTGCTTTGGAACTCCCTTCCGAAAGAACTTATTGTCAACCCACAGTCTATCAGTTCAAAATAAATTAAAAATCCACCTTTTGGCTGCAACTGTTTAAAAAACTTACTACATGGATCTGTGCATGCATTGCTCTGTTTTCATGATACGAGTTAACGCTGCATTCGATGTTCGAAGAGTCTTTTACTTCCTGTAAGAATAACTCTGGACACCACAAGATTAGAACATACTCGATTGTAGTTTTAACACATACAACAGGGACCGTTACATCGACATTATGATCTGTTACTGCAGATGGATATGGTTTCACAGTATTGGTAATAACTAGTGGCATCCAGTTACATTACATCCCGTTGCAATAGTACTAGCAACATACTGAGTTCTGTAAAGTGCAAGTTGTGCAACCTAAATTAATAAAATAATTTTTAAATGATTATTATAAATTGCCTATAAAACGATCTAATGATTAGTTAACGGTACGTGTGCAAATACATGTATTATTATTTTAGCCTATATTTCATTAGAAAAATAGCCTATCGTGTGCGTTTAGAACTTCGTGTTCAGATACTCATACTTTGGTAGGTCTAATTGGCTATGCTTTGGGGTTGGGCCCACGGATGTCTAAATCCGGCACTGCATATTCTACACGACGAGTGTCTACTCGTTTGCTCTTTATCTCTACCCAACCAGTCCACTTCATACGTTCTACCGTCTATAACATGAGGTCCGAGGTCTATACACGTACGTCTTCGTCCATACTATTGTTCCAAAAGACCCGCTTAACTAAGTGAGGCACCCAACCAGTTACCACCGGGTTCTGCAGGTCCACTCTGCTGGCAATTGGCGTTTCTGGACAACTTATATAATTTTCAGATTGTAGGCAGTTATATAATCGGAAATCAACAACCCCAGTTTATGTCCAAAACGTTAACCAACCAACCCCCACTTCTAGCAACCGTGGGAGATTGTTCTTCCATTGGTAGACGTCACTAAAAGAGTTACCAGAGACCCGAAGACAACCTACGGAATGTAAGCAAACATGCAATAACGAAGATTCAGCATAGATCTATGCGCGACACCACAGCAGACAGAAAGGACGACGAATTCCAGCGTCCGAGAAAGCCAGGACTCTTGGTATTGATTAGCTTTGGGTGCAACAGGAGTTGCATCCGAGAGTGAGTAGAAAACTTATGGATCTGAGAGTTTGGCAAAAGTTTCGAGAGAAAAATTTGATGGGCACGTGTATTGAGATAAGCCTAGCACTTTTACAGTCGAGAATATGAATCGGATTAGTTTTGTCAATATATTTACTTAATCTCTTGCAGGTCTGCAGTATTTACTTTTGAAATGTGAACACTTCATTCTGTTACAGTCGCAGAAACTACGTCTCGTTTAAATTTAAAACGGATTAACTGAAATAATAATCTAAATTTGTACAAATTAAACTACGCGATGTAAGCGTGATAATTTTATAAGGTACTATATTCACAATATTTACGTAGAACCATAAAAAAATATCCGGATATTATAACAGCCTGCACTCAGAGGCACGTTTACAGAAAACGGGGCCCTAGGCGCAAACATATTTGGGGCCCTTCTGAACTTCGAAGTCTGAAACTCTGGTGGTGTTTAGCCTATCATGTGCAAAAACCTACTAAGTTGAACTTGAAGCCGCTTTTATCACACACGCCTTTTAAGGTTCCAACAATGAATTTTTCTCGGCTTCTCATTATGAAGTCATTCTAGGCAGTTTTGTCAAAAAGCAAAGTACGTTTTCTTTTGCAATGTCATAATCGCTTTCAATACCATGTTTCAGTTTTGCCTTCGTCTCTATTTTGGGGAAATTTTCTCTGACGTTTTGAGCAAAATTGTTAAATCATTAAATAATTCAACTCCGACGAACATGGCCTTTGATCGTGCAGAAATTTGCTGGTGGCATTTATTATTTGTATAAGTTGCGTTGTTGTCAGCTTATTTTGATAAACGAAAATTGATTGATTGATTGCAACTAATTCCAAGATATTGTCATTAGAGCTATCTTATTTTGTTTTGCAGCTCCATAAAATTAGCAACGTTTCATTGCGTCAGATTTTAATAAATATTTGATATTACTAAAATTTCATTTACTATTACTTACTGGTTATCAAATCTAATAAAAGTTTTCTTCTTCTTTAAGTTCTCTGCTCTTCGGCAGGTTCCAACTTCCAATGACACCACTCTTCTCTGTGCTGTGCTTTTCCTTTTAATTCGCTGTATCCGTCGGCCATCCATCCCAGCATCATCTGCCTCGGTCTTCCCTCCCTCTTTTCCCTACCATTCTCCCTTCTATGATTTCTTTCAGGAGGGAGTCTCCTCTTAATACGCGCCCCACCCAGTTCTTCTGTCTTTCTCTTATTGTTGTTATTAGCGATCGTTTTTCATCAACCATTTGTAGTACCTCGTCGTTCGTTATATGCTCAGTCCAGCTCACCTTCTCCATCCTTCTCCAGATCCACATCTCAAAAGCTTCTAATTTCTTAATCTCATCTTTCCTGATGGTCCAGGTCTCTGACCCATATAGTGCCACACTCCATACCGGTGTTTTGACCAGTCTTTAAAAAAAAAGTTTTAAACACCATAAAATGACGGAATTATCAGACTAAAGGTTTCCACAAATAGGCCTAAACTGCAACAGATGCTGGTTTCTGCTTGTTGGTAATAAGTTTGATGCCGTTTTACACAAAAATGAACTATTAGCCCAATTGCTGCCCATAATTATGAACAAAGCAATTATAAATTACTAAATTAGAAAAAAATACTTTTACAATTACAATAATAATTACTTTTTATGAAATTACCTGAATGCCAAGCTGTACAAAATATAAACAAATATATTTAAAATAATCTAAATTTTAAAATATTATTTTTTTATTATTGAAAAAAAATATTTTCATTCGTTTGGGGGCCCTTCAAGATTTGGGGGCCCTAGGCGCGCGCCTAATTCGCCTATTGGTAAACGCGCCTCTGCCTGCACTGCCCTGCAGTAGCTAGCTTTCAATGTATTTTTGAATGCGATTTAATAAAAGTTCTGCTTTTGTGCATTAGCCAAACTTACAAAAGACTCCTTCGAAATGCGACGACTGGAGAAGTATATTGGTAGGTAAAGTCATAACATGTTCAATTTCGCTCAACGCTATGACTTACATCTGAGAGATTGTTTTCGTTCATCGGACTATTGATGGATAAATGTCGTTGACATATTCGTTAAGTCATTGCCAATAGAATATAGATTGACTTTGTGTGCAACTCGGCGTTAAGTATAATATGTGGTAGCCTATAATAGCTTTCTTTGGTCGCTTTAGAAATACAGAGATTACGAATATGATGAAAATACTAGGCTAATTTTCCATAGGCCTAAGCAGCATTGTATTTGTATCACTGTATGACATTTATGCAACGCACTTCATTCGAACTCCGCAGAGATATTATATAAACACACAAGATCTATGAGTGAATCTCACCTTCTCGAAGGCGTCTTCTGTAATAGTTTGGATTTTTTTGTCTAAGATATGTTTGATTTACTCTAGATAAGTTTCAATACTCAAGCCATCCGGTTTTGACCAAAGCTGTCGAACTTGAGCCAGCGGAGAGCCGAGCAGTTGTGGCTCTGACGTTAATCGATGGGAAATTGCTGATTGCAAATTCAATAAACGGTGACTTAAAATTACGTGACGAATATTCAGTCACCAAGGAAACCGATTGGGCCACGATACCATCATCTACGGTAGCTGGAATGGGACTCTGCCGGAAGAACGGACAAGTGTTCGTCTCCACTTGGAACAAAAACATTTTCAGATTCGACAGAAATGGACAGCTCCTGGATCAATGGCCAGTGGAGACTGTTGTATCGGGTGTGATATCCGTAACTGACGATTGTAATGTAGTACTTGCTGTGCGGGACAACTCAAAGAAAATACTGATATATTCGACTTATGGCGAAATAATCAATCAAGTTGAAATGAAAGCAGACATCTTGGAATCCCGTCTGATAAAAGCTTTGCAGATTTCCAAAGGTCATTTCCTCGTGAGTTATGGTGAAGGGGATGACCCCGTACACGGTATAGCCATCATAGATGCCAATGGACAAACCATTAGGTCTTATGGTAGATGGAAAGGTGGAGGTATTGGCCAATTAAGAGATCCACTCGATTTTGCTGTTGATGGATTGGGAAATGTTTTAGTGGTGGACAGTGTCAACAGCAGGATTCTTCTGCTCGATTCAGAGCTGAAGTTTCAAAGGGAAGTCGCTTCCAAGAAGCATGGCTTGCAGCATCCCTTTGGCATTCTTCTGAACGAGTGTCAGACCCCGTTGTACGTTGCAGACAATCAATGGAGCCCAAGGAGGAAGAAATGGACGAATGGACGAATTCTGGTTTTTAAGATGAAGTGATTTGCTTCTGGATGGCCTGATTACGGCCTGATTTTGTGTGCTGCCGTTGTTGATATTAAATATTTAGAAGAACTTGCATTAGATTCCGTGCGATAGAAGTTTCTACTTGCAATACAATTGCAATCATTGTTCACTCTTCAACTTCGTGATATAACGTAGCATGGTCATTGTAATCTGGATCTACATTTGAAGTGCGCAAGAACTATGGTTATCTCAGTCCTTAATTTTACAATGAAAACATTCAAGCATGTTGAAATGAACAAAAACATTTGTGACATGTTTTGACCAATTCCTGTCATTTATAATATAGATTACAATAGATAGTTAATCCCGTATATTATCAGGACTGGTCAGATTATTCAGTGAAAGTGTTACGTTGAGGAGTCAGGAGGCTCGAGGTTTGCATACCAATTTTAGCTTCATTTGCAATGATTAATAGTGAAATATTTTGCAGTTATACAGTGTTGAGCTCTCTCTTTTTCTCGTTTCGTAGCTTTGGAATTCTTTATCAAAGTCAGTTTGTTCTGTTAATTATTTGATGCCATTCAATTCAGAACTTTAGATCAACCAACGTATTTCAACTTATATACCGTCCGAAGCCTGGCTTCTGGTTTGTCTGGATCCGTCGGACTCCATCTGGCTTCTGCACTGATTGCGACTTAACTCTATGCGACAACCTGGATTGGGATGCCTTGGACATTGTGATAATGGCGCTATCGAAGTCATTAGATTAAGTAGACAAGGCATCGATAAATATGTTCATTGTTCATACATGTGCATAGTTGCATACATAATCTCAATGAGACATAATACCTTTAAAATCTTATTTGGTTAATTAGGGAATTTATTTATGTCACACTTACCGAGAGAAAAATCACATCAACCAGTGGGCAAGCCTGGGGTTTTCTTCTCATGCTCTAATGCAGTCTTCAGGTCCATGTCATACGTACGAGAAAAATTTATTGACCTGTTTAATACTAAACATGAGGCAAATTCACATTAACAATTTCCTACGCAAGCATTCAACAGTCATTCAGTCAACACTGCAGCTGGTTCACATGAGTAATAAATATCATAGATTTAACTATTACAATGAAAGTAAAGATGCCAAATGCCAGAGGGAATTAAGAAAAGGATAGCACTTGGAAAAGATGCGTTCTCATAATGGACAGGAAAACTGTACAAGAATCTGAAGAAAACGATGGTAGAGATACTAGGCCTGTTATGGAATACGGTGCTGGAGCAGATAGAAAATAATGGACCATAAGAAATGAGAAGATAAGGAGACTTGAGGCTTTCTGAAAGTGGCCGTGGAGAATAGTGGAGAAATTCAGCTGGGTGAAACATGAAACAAATGGAGAAATGATGGGAAGGATTGGAGAATTTTCCCGAAATATATTAGCATAGCGCTTGTCTGAAGTGAAAACCGGGGAATTTTCGGTGGAAGTGAGACTAAAATCTGTCTAGATTTGAATAACTATGAAATTATAGTTGCTTGTTCGTAGAATAGATATAAAGTCACTCTTCGAGTTAGTGTTTCTGTTGCATGGTTAATAATGGATAACTCTATTTCATCTGAGACAAGGATTTGTTAGCGCAGCACGTAGAAATGGAACCGATACAAGAACGGTCGATATCGAGACAATCCGGAACCAGGTCCTTTGGCAGTCAATTGGTTTTGTGGCAGTCAATTGTTTGAACGCCTGGAGATTCACAGAGCGCCGAACAACGGATACTTAGGTCCTATGCAGCGTAAAATGGAAATATTGAAACTTCATAATCGGTTGTGGGCATATTACGTACTTGTTAGTTTCAATTAATATAGATTACTATATTTTGCCCGAGGTAGGAATAATCAAAATATCAAGTTTGAAGCGAGATCGATACCCGCTACCCTCCCAAAGGTCGATTCAGCCTGTTAGTCACTACGTGGCGTTGATAAAATTAGTGTTGGACAGATGGGCGCCTTGCATGGCTGCCATACAGTTAAATTCGACTGCTGTAATAGCTTGTAAGCATCTGTTCATACTATGATTTGTGAGCATATTACGTACTTGTTAGTTTCAATTAATATAGATTATTATTATTTTTTTATGCCCCGAGGTATACATGATCCCTCAGGGACTTAGAAACTGTCCTAAGGTGTGCTATCTGGAGTTAGTGGTCCTCGTCCCCGGTGCATTGTGCGAAAGTGCCCCTGAAGGCTACGGCATTAAATCTCTGGGTGCATATGGACAAACGCTGGAACAGGTGCACGGTCTCCAGAGAGTCGCCTGAAACGGCTGTCATTCGGCGTCCCAGTTCCATCAAGAACTCGCGGCCCTCCCGGTTGACGGGGCCTAGCGACTCGACGGCCACGGGTACGAACTCGTGGGTGGCGGGGAGGGATGAATATTTGGCACGCTTCCTGTCTGCGGCATGTTCGGCTGCTCCCCCAGGCTTAGTCGACGTCAGATGGATGTAGGAGGCAGCACAGGTGTGGATGGTTGTTGCGTCCCAAGCGACGTACTTGCCCCTCGCCCAAGGGACCAGCGTGGCCCCATCTGGTCGCTTGCCATCACATCGGATCAGGCCCGGAGGCTCCTTCGAGCTTGGGATGTCAGCTTTCATGAGGGCTCTCCAGATAATGTCGTTTACGGCAAAGTGGCGGGCCGCTCTCCCTGTAGATCGCCTGCAGACCAGTCCATGATGTCCTCCTGGATCTGCGATTTCACCGCACTGGCATTTATGAGGCGCACAGAGGTCGAGCCCCAGGCGGAGGCCAATCGCCACCCGAACGGCTTCATTGCTAAGGCCTAACCCGCAAGAGGCTACCGGAACGGTCGAGAGCCAATCTCCAGCGTGGGGCGATGTCACTGCGCCCAGCCTCGCCCGGTTGAGTGGGTCGCTGTTGAAAGCCCACACTTCCGCCTTGTCGATGTCTATGAGAGGTCTGTCCCAAACCTTCTGGCTAGTCAAGGCTGCTTCCACTCCGCCCGGCATCGTTGGTTTGCGGGCTTCCATGATTTCTTCCATGTATGCGTCGCTCCAGTCGTCCACCTCGAGTACGGCCCCAACGAGCGACCTGGTCGATGCAGCTGACGCTAAATAAGCTGAAGTTGCCAGCATCGAAACCTGTCTGATCCCGAGTCCGCCGTCTCTGATTGGAAGCGTGGCCTGTTTCCACTGCATGTCGCTTAGCTCGATGTTAAGGATCTTTTCTAAGCCATTATTATTATTATTATTATTATTATTATTATTATTATTATTATTATTATTATTATTATTATTATTATTATTATTATTATTATTATTATTATTATTACTATTATTATTATTATTATTATTATTATTATTATTATTATTATTATTATTATTATTATTATTATTATTATTATTATTATTATTATTATTATTATTATTATTATTATAATTACATTTTATTAAAGTCACATTCGTGTGTATTTTAATAATTTTTTCAATTCACTGTACGATCAATCAATCAATCAATATACTTTTATTGTTCACCATAACATTTCAAACATAAAGGTAGACAGTCTTGTACAATCAGTGACAATGGGTAAACCCAAAAGAACCAAAGGTTCCGCTAACAGGGTCACCTAATACAAGTAGTCATTAGACAAACATAATTTCCAGTTCATCATCTTATACTATACAAGTTAATTTTTTTAACGCAAGTTTTGTGTTCATTATAAGAAAGTCCGAGGTTATTCATTTATTTATTTATATTTATTTCAAATTTTCTGGTCAATTTTTCAACAAATAAATGAGACGCTAGGCAAAATTTTCATCGAAATAATACACAACTCCTCGTTTTATAGAGAGATTGTCATTATTGAATAATATTCCAAAATACTAAGTTTTCGTTAATGATTGCTGAGCATTAATGACCTAAACATTATTCTATTTTTCAGAGGCAGTAAAATAGAAATCTATTTTCAAAATACTTTTGTGCCCATCACTGGGTTGCAACCTATTTATGTATCTCCATGTATATCTTCTATAGCGCCATTATAGAATAGTCGATATACGTGCATAGTATGCATACACAAGTAGATCTCTACGTCCAAATAAATGCCTATAAATAATGAACACCAGCAGGGGCGTCCATCCTATGGGGGAATGAAGCAGAAATCTTCATAGCCTTTTCAGGGGAAGAAATTTTTTAGTAAATTAAACGTCTCCTAAGTTTTCCATCTTAGAAATTAATCGATATGTTTTTTGATTTGATGCGGATATCAGCTGATACGTCAGTGCAGTCAGAAACTGAAACTTAACAGAGAATATGAACATTCATGGTAGTCTCTAGTTGCAGAAGTACAACGATTGCAACGGTCTACGATGTTGATGCAAAAGACGATCACCCAGGCAACATGACGAGAAAACTGAAAAAAGGACAGTTGGCCTAAATGTGTTGCTCAGTAGCACAGACCACTAACGTTTTGGTGTTCACACTACAACACTAATATATGGTTTCTTGTCAAATGCAGGACCGTTTCCATGATGATATGATAGGTATTTTTTAAGAAGTGGATCAGTAATTATGACAAGGAAGTTGATAACAGAGGATAACGTACCCACAGACAGTAAGTTATAGCTAACCTGTATAACTTCTGCAACCTAACTTTAACTGATTCAACTAGATGATGCAAGTACAGGCAGTGATGATGATGACGAGCAAAAGACACATATGTCGACTGGACAGTGGATTGAAAGAATTTATGTTAAGCCAATACGTGTGATATGGCAACTTTCAGGTCATTTGACGCTCATCAACTTATACAAAATCCTGGTATCCCATGCAGCTGAGCGAGTAATGAGTCGCATCCGCATTGTGAAAACTCAACTCAGATCAGCCATGCTTGATGACTGGTCTGCACCTCTGACAGTATTAGCCTGTGAGCGAGAAATTATAGGCTACTCTATCACAAAAACTGGACGAAATAGTTGATCGCTTGGCTACGCACTCTGCAGCTCTGAAGAAGCATCTATTGTAATTCTAGTACTTATGTTAGTAGGCCTATTGTCTGGCCGCTCTGTCCGTGTACAAGACTTCATATTTTATAATGCATGATGTGTTGCTTGATTAGTTAACCGAAAGTTGAAGAATCTAACAGTAAAATTGTGTTTCAAATGTCGATAATTATCGAGACTGTTCTCTTTAGTCGACAGTCGACCTATCATCTGGGGCCATCGTCGTGGGGGCAATCTGATGACAAGAGGGGGAATGCTTCATAGGCTTAAGGGGGATGGACGCCCCTGAACACCAGCAGACATGTATACATTTACGTCGTATACAATAGGTCATGTTGCTCTGGACGATTTCGTCGTAAGACGTCTGAACATCGTCAACCTGATGGATGGCGCCTAATTATTGTGCTCATAGCCCTCAGCTTCTAAGTACTGTCAACACTTCCAGTTTCTACAGCCTGGCCTGAACTTTAAGCTAACTCCTGAAAGTGCATACCTTGCTTGCCTGCTTATTTTATCAGATAAACGAATACATTGTGTAGTTGAATATTGCCACCTGATTCATACAAATACTGAATCTGTTTAGAATTGGAGCACATGGTTTATTAGACATCGAACCAACCACATAATTTAAACAGTTCTTATTTCCAAAGATTGTCAGCATTCATCTAGGTCATCTGACTGTGCTTCTCAATTTTACCGAAGACTAGAACTGTCCCTGGCTGTTTTTTCGGTAGCGAGAGACCAAAGAGGAAAACCAGTCACTAGTTTTATAGCCCTTAGTGAGGGGAAGGTCATTCCAAGTAGAGGGACCAACCACAGCAAATGCCCGGCGTTGAGATAAGGCAGTCCTAGTCCTAGGAACAAAAAGATCAAGCCAATCAGCTGAGCGCAAGGAACGAGATGAAGTCGCAGATAACGGTTTTCGCATGTAGTCAGAAAGATATTTTGGGGCACTGCTCAGCTGAGCCTTGCAGACTGCGTTTTGACTTCGATTACATAGATTTATAGAAGGTTTGGACTCTTTGAACAAATATGTGCAAAAGAACAAGACAAAGGCTATCGGAAAACCACATAAAGAGCTGAGTGTGAGAATGGATGGAGAGGAACTGGAGCAAGTCACAGAGCTTGTGTACCTGGGAGTATTGATAACGGAAAATGGCCAATGCATAAAGGACATAAATTGCATGATCAGCGACGTTTGGCATATTGATTAGGATGTGAAAGACGAGCAACATATCAACGAGAACAAAAATAAAACTGTACATACCAACATACGCATAATTATACATACATGCACAAAGACAAAATGACATTCATGCATACGTACGTACATACATACGATGTCTACGTATGAGCATGTGTACATGCTTAAGTATGTGCATAGATATTAGCAGTCACATAATTATACACACATACAAACCAGTTAGTTTCGCTTTCTGTTTTCTAATACGTCACTGAACATCTGCTGTTATACAAATACAGTAACTAAACTGATAACATGATGCGTGTACAGTTGACCTACTGATAATTCGTTGCATACAGAGTCCAACGTAACTGAGCGTTTGTTGCCTGTCAACCACAGACGACTTAGTCAAAGGAGGTAACGTCGGAATATCTGATTTTTAAAATACATTTTTAAATAGTTGACTGCTTTCTCAGAACTAAGCATCAGATAGTACTTGTAGGCTCATAGTGAACAAGAATTAAACTCGATACAAGTAACAATAGTAACAAGTATTTGGAGTGCTAGTCCGACAGCCGTATGATAATTATAGCCTATATAATATAGGTCGATATATGTGTGCATGAAACTGCTCTTGTCTCTACACTGGATAGCATCTTCTCGTCTATTGACAATGGTAAAGCCTGGCTCATAGTGAACAAGAATTAAACTCGATACAAGTAACAATAGTAACAAGTATTTGGAGTGCTAGTCCGACAGCCGTATGATAATTATAGCCTATATAATATAGGTCGATATATGTGTGCATGAAACTGCTCTTGTCTCTACACTGGATAGCATCTTCTCGTCTATTGACAATGGTAAAGCCTGCCTCTCAGTATGCTTGACCTCAGTGCAGCCTTCGACACCGTAGACCACCAGCTACTCCTTTCAAGACTCACCAAAAGCTTCGGCATCTCTGGGACTGCCTTTAACTGGTTAGCTTCTTACCTGGGTGACCGTAGTCAGCAGGTAGGCATCGGTATCGCTCGGTCTGAATCTGACACTGCTGTAGTACCACAGGGATCTGTCTTCGGCCCTTTATTACTTAAAGTATTTGCTTCCTCATTCAGTCATATAGCAAAGCACTATGGAATCCAATTACAACAGTACGCGGATGATACTCAGCTCCATATTGCTCTATCACACACTGACCAGTCTGGTAAACTAAAACTTGAGTAGTGCCTCTCATCTATGTATGCATGGTTCTGTTTCAATGGTTTGGCCATTAACCTATATATAGGTCGATGTATGTAATTCTGTTCGGTTCATGCCAACGCCTGCGCTCTTTCCCTTCACTTTCTAGTGTCGACCTCGCAGGCACTGCTGTTCCACTTTTAGATACTGTCAAAACACTTGGGAGTAACCCTGGACAGTAAGCTCACGTTCCGACCGCACATAACAAGCCTTTGTAAATCTTGTTTCCATCACATCAGCCTCAGGGCAATACATCACATCAGGTCGGCTCTAACTAAGAATATGCAGGCAGACTTGGTTGCAGTTGAGGTTCCTGATAGAGGAGCACAAGGGTTTCCCAGAGATGTTTCAATGGTGGATGAGTTGGACAATAGAAGATTCGAGCAGGTAGGCTTGACATTGTCAGAATGTAGTTGAATGTTGCCAGCTGATTCATGTAAATCCTGAATCTCTTCTGAATTGGGGAGCATGGTTTACAGGACATCGAACCAACCACAGTAGGCCTTATTCTAAGTCAATCTTTATTCACAAGATTGTTGTCATTCTCACTGCTTCGCTCTTGTCATACCGAAGTCTTGACCATTTCTTTCTGCTATTTTTTGTCTGTTTGCTGTAATGACTGTGTGCAAAGTATATAATAAATGGTTAATATAGTATGTATAATTCATAGATCTCTATGCACAACTGGGGCGCGGTGGTGTAGGGGTATTTCGTGCCTTGCAGCCGGAGGGTTGCGGGTTCGAATCCACCTCAATCCGCCGCGTATGGACCATGGGCAAGTCCTTCACTCGCAATTGCTCATGCACTTCGGCGTTAAACTCCGATTCAGTGTCCGCGCTGTAGTCGGGAGCGCCTCTGAGTAGAAATCTTGAAGGAGCGCTATAACAATTGCTCATACGTATTACATGCAACTACATACAATGTACATACAATCTGAGTAGGTTCCTTGCTATATAAATTATCGGAATGAATGAATGAATGAATGAACTACAGAGTGCTTATTTTGGGTTTACCCGTTGGAACACATGAACTACTATAACTAATTACAATGTTTGATTTAATTTGGTCACCAATAAATCTTGTGAGTTTATTCGAATTAAATTGATGCCTATAGAGCATTACCACACAGTCAAATCTCAGTGAATTACTGCAAATGAAGAAAAGCTAAATGCCATTACAATTTAGGTATTAGACCTCCTACTAATTTATAGTAGCGTTTTAGAACTTAAAGGTTTCTATTTTGTTGTCTGTCTGAGCTATTTTAATTCTCGAAACATTAAATCTAAATCTTAAACGTTCATTTTAAATTGAAGTGTTCTGGAAAGCGACGATTGCAACTGCAGCTGATGTGTGATGGAACCTGGACTTGGATATATCTATGTCATCTTCTGTGGGACTCTTGCGTTCGTCCTTAATTGGTACTTCCAATGCAAGTCACACAATTCATTTAATTTGTCTATGCGTAGGCCTATAGCCCTATATATGATTATTTTGTGTTCATATATATATATAAATATTCATTATGTATAAATTGTATATATAGATTACATATATATATATATATATATTATATTCCTGCTGTGGTGTTAACCCATAAATAGTTTAATCGAGTTGGAAAATATTCGCATTTGGAATCAATAAATGTGCATGCAAAATATGTAGATTCCGAAAATTTCAGGTTCCTCCCTAAGTTTTCACCGTTATCTGCCTCCTCTATGTATCATCCCTCAGGCTTTCCACTCAAAGTTCTTCAGGAATTCTTATTTGGAGTCATCTTATCCTTAGCCTCCTATCTTACTCGACATTAACAGCTGATCTTCCTCCTCTCTGAACATCTCTGATACGACGCAGCGCTCGTGAATAAGCTGGAACCTTGCGCTTAGCTTTCAAGTGGCGCTGTTGAAAATATTGGATACCCTAAAGTCTAGACATATTAAAGATAAGTCTCCTTCAACTTTTGTTGGAAGATAAAAATTAGTTATCCGTTTAATTGTTTAATTGTTCGCTGTTTAACGATACTGCGTCTTAACAAGGAAAATAAGCGTCGCCCTCCTCATTTCTCTAGGCTTAGTACTGGCACTGTGATTAAGCTTACTATGCCCGCTTATACATCACGTTGCAACAAAACTATTTGTTAAAGCTATAAAAATGAAGAATCAAATATACACGACCTTGATATTGTATTCGCTTTGTTAAGCCTGCTTAGCATTTATTTTTTGCTGCTTCTCCAACTTTGTTTCTACTTGAGTTTGTTCTTCGACGGCATCTCCCAAGTGTTCCAGTGTTCTTTGTGAAACTGATTGCTCATTATAGGAAAGTTTCTATTTTATTATGACAGTTGAGCATGATGATAGGAATACGAAACTAAATGCGTTGATGGACACACACACACACACACACAAGGGGAAGGAAGTCCGGAATGAAAGAGGCTATAATCATGGGCAAACCTCGCGATGCCACCTATAAGTCGGCGGAGGAATTAATGATAGGCAGAAGCATCAGGACATTAAAAGAGAATGGCTCATTTAGGCGTCAACATTAAAGTCAACCTTAATATGATCAGGCATGGACCAGCGTAGTTAAGTGTTAAGCATTGATAAGGGCATGAACCAGAGAAAGAGATAACTGGAAGAGCGGTCACGAAATGAGGCAGAAACATGGATATCGGAGATCTGAGTCGGAGGGATTCGATATCACTCTTCGCAAGCTGGACACGGCCATCAAGCCAAATGATCTGACATAATTATGGCTTTATGAGATAGTCTACAAGTTAGCAAAGTGTCAGTATTTAACAAGGATAAAATTATAGTCTTGGAACATAAAGTAGTAAACAAAGGAGGGAATTACACTCTTGGGACAGAAAGGTGTCAATATTAAACCGATGAGACAATAGTCTTAGCCATAGACTTTACTCTTGACCAAAACACAGTACACTGGACAGTTTAAAAAACAATAGAAATTAAAATGTAACATTTGAGATTATAGGCCATTGTAGAATGTAAACCAAAATGCGGTTAGCAATTGGTGCAATAAAGCCGGTACTTATTTACTTAGTACAGAAAAGTTTGAGTATTAACCACAGGAGATAAAGTCTTGGTGCAGAAAGATGATTAAAAATGGCAAAAAGTAATTTTCAAAAGAAAACCATTCCAAACTTTTTTGGGGGTGACCGTAAAATGCAAAAACTTGTAGATTTATCTCCAAAAAATTCATAGTATCATTATAACAACAATATCTGGAAAAGAGTTGCAAAAAAAGTAATTTTCAAGTGAAGACCCCTCCCTCTAATCTTGGAGGTGACGAAAAAATGCTAAATTAATTTTACTTTCTCGACGGCAGTTTTGTCTTATCTACTATTGCTAATGCTATTATATAAAGCAAAGGTTAATGTTGTTGGGTGCTAATGAAAATGAGTCAGCATAAGTGTCTTATCTTAATCGGTCTTTCTTGCTCAAAATAGCGCAGCGTAAATTTCCGATAAGATTAATAGACGAAATTGTTCTGAGAAGTGACTTTCGGCAGTAGGCCTATTTTGCCTATTAGACCTACTGGGTACATGTTAACGTCACTGAGAATGTACGAGTGCAATAATAGGTCCAATGGTTTGTCATTTGTCGAAATAAGACATGCTGACTGATATCTTGAAAGCGGATAGGAAAGTAATCGTCCAATAGTGTTGGAAACATTTACCTGTCTACTGTCTAGGCCTGTCAACGATCGAATACATCTAGGTCACCAACTCAACATACAGCACTGCACTGTGACACGGTGGCCGATTAGTTAGAGCACTCGACCTGTGTAGGGACTCAAAATTGCTTAGCCACATCGATGCTCTTTCGTCAGGTCGTGTGCACTTCTGAACTTTGGAAGGAGAGCAATATCAAATACACCTACATTGTATAATTGTATTGCATCAGGAATACACGCAAGAGATTTCGTTTGCTTCAACTGTTGCTGTATTCAGATGAACTGTGCTCATTTGCTGGTTCCTGTTCTCGTCTGACGGGAGGGAAATTGCTTGCATTTAATTTCTTCGAATTAAGTAAGTAAGTAGCATTTTAATGATGCAAAAGGAGAGTTGAGGTAAAATGTTACTGTCGTTGGATCAGCAAATGAGCAGCAGCAGCTACTACGAGAGCTGCTGACGCTATTTTCGTGGCAAAAAAGATGCCAAACTGTTCAAAGTATGGCAAGTTCATTGGTAGTCGATGACGCAGGATCTATACAATAGAAGATTAGCGCCCGATAAACGACATCCGCGATATTCCTGCCAACAGATGTTGTGTTGCTGGAATCTTTATAGTCCCGTTTCGAAGGCTTTTATGACAGGCGTGTGGAAATTCCCCACCATTCGCTTTGGCTGTTACCAATGCATGTGATGACTGCCATGCGATGATGATTGTATCTGTAGCTAAAGTCGTAAGCGTAATCGTATTAGTAAAATTAAAGTTTTAATAGCGCTACTCCAAAGCCAAGCGCAAAGCACCAGATAATTAACAAGCGCTGCGTCTCATCGGAGGGGTTGTCCAGAGATCAATGTCCACATTGTTCAGTGGAGGTTAGACTCCGTTTGCCAAAGAGAATTTATCCTAAGAGTTACAGCGTTCAGAAACGTTGAATCTGAGAATAATTCTTGTTTTATTAATAGATGAAATTGGTAAACAAGACGAGAGTTGTTCATCCGAGACTCTCAATTACATATTGTCGGAACGACGTCTGAAAAAAGAAGTTCAAGATCTCACTGGTATGCTGCATTAGTGATTCTCTTGAATTACAAAATCCATTAATCTAATCTAAATTTGAAGTTAAATCTTATCTGTTAAGGTTAATCTAATGTTGAACCAATCTCATTTGATCCGAGGGGCGATCGTCTCGCCCTACCCGGTTGCAACCAGACTCTGTGTATAGAGTCGTGACATCTCTCTAGGCCGATCCAGTCTAACATGTTAAGCTATAGCGTCTTATCGTAATGCTCTACACATCAATCGAGAGCTATTTGACAGGACAACGCCGCATTCCGAAATCACAATACATTGTTTTAGGGAACCAGTCAAGATCCAATAGATCAGTGAGGTCTATACATACTATTGTTCCAAAAGACCCGCTTAACTAAGTGAGGCACCCGACCAGTTACCACCGGATTCTTCATGTCCAGTCAAACGAACAATGACGAGGCTATAGCATAGATCTATGCGCGACACACCAGAGCAGACAGAAAGGACGACGAATTCCAGCGTCCGAGAAAGACCAAAAACTTGGTATTGTTTAACTTTGGGTGCAGCAGGAGTCAAAGCATCCGTGAGTGAGTACAAAACGTAAAGGTCTGAGAGTTTGGCCAAATGGAGAGAAAAGTTTGATGGGAACGTGTAGTGAGATAATCCTAGCACTTTTCCACATCTCAATCGAGAATATGAAACCGATTCAATTTGTCAATAATAATTTATTTGCTTAATCTCTTGCAGGTCTGCAGTATTTACTTTTGAAATGTGAACACTTCATTCTGTTACAGTCGCAGAACCTACGTCTCGTTTAAGTTTAAAACGGATTAGCGGAAATTGTCATCTAAATTAACCACAATATTTTGTACAAAAATTGAACTACACGATGTAAGTTTGATATTTATAAGGTAATGTAATCACAATCTATTATGCAGAACTCGATTTAAAATATCCTGATATTATGACAGCCAGCAGTAGCTAGCTTTCAAGGTATTTTTGAATGCAATTATTTTAATCTATAGGCTTTGCTTTAATGTATTAGCTAAACAGAAACAGGGTTCCTTGGACTTACGACGACTGGAGCAGTATATTGGTGAGTAAAACCTTAGCATTTTAATTTCGCTCAATATTTGTGAGTCTTAAATTTGAGAGATTGTTTGCGTTCATCGGACTATTGATGGATAAATGTCGTTGACATATTCGTGAAGGTATTGCCAATAGGATATAGATTGACTTTTTATGCAACTTCTTGTTGCGTGAATGTGATGTAGCATTGTGCGTGTCTTTGGTCGTTATCGAAATCCAGAGATTACGAATATGATGAAAATGTTAGGCTAATTTTCCATAGGCCTATGCAGCATTGTATTTGTATCACTGTATGACATTTATGCAACGCACTTCATTCGCACGCCACAGAGATATTATATAAACACACAAGATCTATGAGTGAATCTCACCTTCTCGAAGGCGTCTTCTGTAATAGTTTGGATTTTTTTGTCTAAGATATGTTTGATTTACTCTAGATGAGTTTCAATACGCAAGCCATCCGGTTTTGACCAAAACTGTCGAACTTGAGCCAGCGGAGAGCCGAGCAGTTGTGGCTCTGATGTTAATCGATGGGAAATTGCTGATTGCAAATTCAATAAACGGTAACTTGAAATTACGTGACGAATATTCAGTCACCAAGGAAACCGACTGGGCCACGATACCATCATCTACGGTGGCTGGAATGGGAATCTGTCGGAAGAACGGACAAGTCTTCGTCTCCACCTGGAACAAATACATTTTAAGATTCAACAGAAACGGACAGCTCCTGGATCAATGGCCAGTGGAGACTGTTGTATCGGGTGTGATATCCGTAACTGAGGATTGCAACGTAGTACTTGCTGTGCGGGACAACTCAAAGAAAATACTTGTATATTCGACTAGTGGCGAAATAATCAGTGAAGTTGAAATGAAAGCAAACAACTTGGAGTTCCGTGACTCCCGTCTGATAAAAGCTGTGCAGATTTCCAAAGGTCATTTCCTCGTGAGTTATGGCGAAGGGGAAGACCGTGAGCACGGTATAGCCATCATAAATGCCAATGGACAAACCATTAGGTCTTATGGTAGATGGAAAGGTGGAAGTATTAGCCAATTAAGAGATCCACTCGATTTCGCTGTTGATGGATTTGGAAATGTTTTAGTGGTGGACAGTGTCAATAAGAGGGTTATCCTATTGGATTCAGAGCTGAAGTTTAAAAGGGTACTCGTATCCACGAAGCACGGATTGCAGCATCCTTTTGGGATTCTTCTGAACGAGTGTGAGACCCTGTTGTACGTTGCAGACAATCAATGGAAGCCAAGGACGAAGAAATGGACGAATGGACGAATCATGGTTTATAGGATGAAGTGATTTGCTTCTGGATAATGATGGCCTGATTACAGCTTGTGTCATTTGTGCCACCGTTCGGTATCTTGTTCGTTGGACAACGGTGCGATAGAAGTAACTAATTATTGCATTTACAATTAAAATTGCTTACTCTTGAATTTTGTGATATTAAGCAGAATTTCATTATCAACTGAGCCTGCATATGAAATGTGCAAGAACTCTGTTTATCTGAGTGTTCAGTTTGACAATATATATTCGTTTTATTGTAAATTCCAACTCAAGGATGACACACCGCACCCAAGCTCACAGTTACAGAAAGGTTACAAACTCAAAGGATAATAAAAAATGAAGTAAACAGAGTTGGCTTATGGCGTCACAGAGAAATTCTTGAAATAAAAGGATTCTTGAAATAAAATTCTTGTCGTCTTTGCGTGGCAGTTCGAATTCATGGGCACGAGGGCGGAGACTGTAACGGCGCTGGATTGTAGGCGGGAAAAGGTGACGCAGTACGTGCACCCCATTCCACACGACTGCCTGGAGGAGGCGATCTTCCGCAGCCCCGACTCGCTCCTTCATCGTTGGCGCAAGTATCCAACACGTTCGAGTCTAGTCAAGAATCTCTCCAGTCTTTGATGGTCGGCTGACGATGCAAAGCCTGGTGGGTGTTTGTGGTTCAGGAGGGGCTAACACAACTACAGGCGATGCTACGGCCCTAGTCCGGCTGCGATACCTGCCTGGAAACAAACCAAGTTTCGAACAACAACAGTGTGGAAAATAAACAAGCAGTTCTGGACAGACCGTGGTAAATAATTATATGCCCAGAAGTGTTTGTAGACCTGAAAGACTAAAAGCACTAGGGGTAAAAACGTAGTTTACGCTGCGACATTATTTTCATGTCTTCAGTGCCGTACTTTTCGTTGGTATGCAGGCAGTCTATCAATGTCCATGATAACTATCATCAATCCAGCTTCCATATAAGAAAAAAAATATTTTCTTCAATCCAACTTCTATTGAAGGAAAGATATTATTTTCATCAATCCAACCAGTGATATTTTCGTTAACAAAAACTAAAATTAGAAGAAAAAATAAAGGATTTCGTTAACGAAAATTAGAAGTAAACGTAGGAATTATTTTGGCTTCAGAAATGAAATTAGGAATTAAGTTAGGAATTATTTGCAGAACAAGAATTAGGAATGAAATTAGGAATTATTTTCAGAAGTAAAATCATTTTACTTCTTGTGGCCCTTAAATTGAGATGAAGCAAAGGGTGAAACGTAAGTCTAACAATGCAGCAGATAGGCCTATGCCAGCGTCGCTGTAGGTCCCGAAAATAGGAGATTAGGCTAGCCTACTTGTAATTTGTAAACGTCAAAGCAGTTTCACCTGCAATGGAAATTTAAATTTCTCAACATGAAACTAAAGTCACAAACAACATCGACGTTGTCCAGCAGCTGCAGCAACCAAGACTGTTTAACAACTCAGATGGATCGTTATTTTGGTAGAAATAATTAGGGAGAATGATACTAGGAATCCTCTTGCTTCCTGGAAGGAAAGGCAAACTTCGTAGGCCTACAGCAAAATTGCACCATTGCAGAGGATCTTTTGTCGGATCCAGCCTCACAGGCCTTTGTGGAAAGAATTTTTTTTAATGTGGAATCTTGACTGATGGACGAAGAAATCGCATGAAAAATTTCTGGAAATGAGAGTGTTCTTGAAATTGAACAAAGATAATATCTTATACGTGCATGTAGTAACGTTAAAATACTTTTTACTTCACTGAAATTAATAATTATTTTGAAAACTAAAATAAGAAGTAAAATTAATTGAGAACTAAAATAGGAATGATAAGTAAAATTATTTGCAAAGTAAAATTAGAATTAGAAGTAAAATTCAAGGACATAGAACTGAATTAAAAGTGAATTAGCAATTATTTTGAGAAGTAAAATATCACTGAATCCAACTTCTATAGCTCTATACGGAAACAATTATTTTCATATAAATAATAATAATAATAGAAGTAGTAGTAGTAGTAGTAATAATAATTGTAGGCTCATGACACGCAAGAGACAAGCTACCTTTTCCAAAGACTCTCGGTAGCGGGGTCCGGTGGCGCGTTGGATAACATCTGGCGAAGAGTGCGAGAGGTACTGAGTTCGAGCCCCGTTAGGGCGGATTTGCTTTGTAGGCTGCTATTAGCGCCGTGTATTACAAGCTGTCTGTTCTGTTAGTAGTTAACTAGTTAAGAGTGTTTCAATTGCATAACATGTAAATGTACAGCGCAGTGCGTTTGTCAGGCGCTTCAATAAAGAAAAGATTCCAATTATTATTCGGTAGCTCTCCAACGCGGAAACGCCATCTGCTTTTCGTCGACATTACCATGCTAGATTGTTCATAATAATAATAATAATAATAATAATAATAATAATAATAATAATAATAATAATAATAATAATAATAATAATAATAATAATAATAATAATAATAATAATAATAATAATAATAATAATAATAATAATAATAATAATAATAATAATAATAATAATAATAATAATAATAATAATAATTGTAACAACAACAATAATAATAATAATAATAATAATAATAATAATAATAATGGCAATTTATATGGCGCCGTAACACAGCCATGCCGTTACACGGGCGTCTAAGTATATCCAGCTTCTATTGAAGCAAAGACTTAGTTTCACCAAACAGCTTATTTCCATCAATCCAGCTTTTATTTAAGCCAAAAATTAGTGTAATCAATCAAACTTCCATTTAGGCAAGCAATGATTGTAATCAAATACAGCTTCCATTTTAAATTGGCCATATCGCATTTGGTGGGTCGATATTAGAAGTCGCCTGTGATTGGTCCGCATGATATTTGCCACGGTCTGTGCTCGTGCAGATCCAGGCCCTGTTCTTTATGACCTACTGCCCCGAATTAAAACAGTTATTATTAGAATGATTTACTCGTCATTATAATTATACTCCATGATGTACACCAAAATGCATTTAGCAATTGGTTCAGCCTGGCTTCTGTCGGATCCGTCGGACTCGATGTCTTGGACTTCTCTAGCGCCGATAACGGCACTATAGGAGTGGGGCGCGGTGGTGTAGGGGTATGTTCGGTGCCTTGCAGCCGGAGGGTTGCGGGTTCGAATCCACCTCAAGCCGCAGCGTAGGGACCCTGGGCAAGTCCTTCACTCGCAATTGCTCATGCGCTTCGGCGTGAAACTCCGATTCAGTGTCCGCGCTGTAGTCGGGAGCGCCTCTGAGCAGAAATCTTGAAGGGGCGCTATAACAAGTGCTCAATGCTCATACATTACATACAATGTCATACATGCATTAGATTAGAGGCCTAGAAACTATGTTCTGTTCATGCATGCATACATAATATTATACCAATGAAGCTAATGGTCATTTTGAGTTTAGTGCAATATTTCTAAATTATTACAGACTGATAATTGGTATGAGATGTGCAAATGAGGAAAGAAGTAGCAGTTGATTCAGTATACCTTCTAAAATTATGGACCTTAAATCTATGCAGAAACACGTACGTGTTTGTTTAAGGTCAGAGGACCGTGGATGCTTATTATGCTGTCACCAATCAATGTGCCTAACATCTGTCACTATTGACCCAACTGTATAAACATTGGCGTCAGGCTATGAAGTCAGAAACAGCTCCAACCGATTCATCAACAAATCTAGGCGATAAACTGACGTTTATAATACACAACAACTATGAGAGTGGATGAGCAACACGTTTCAATATATACTGGAAGGAGGATCCTTTTGCAATTTCTCTCGCTAATCATAATTACGGCGACATAATTATTTCTCAGTGACGTCAACTGGTTCGGGTAAGTTCTGGTTTGTATATAGGGTTCCTGCGAATACACGGAGTTAAATCAGACTGCAGTAGTTATCATAAACGTCAGGATGGTTGTTTGTTTTCTTCTAAGCAATCGAAAAGGAAATGAAGTGGCAAAGACAGAGGCTACAGAACGTATTTGTCCATTTATAAAAGGTTGCGATGCGTGTATATATATATTTGGTCTGTTTAGTACAGTTACACAGAATGGCACCTTGGTCCTGGTACTTTCAGTACAGTCATACAGGATGATATCTTGGGTCCTGGCCTTTCAGTACAGTTAGACTGACTGGTTTCTTGGTCCTTTTGTGATCCACTCCTCCGAAAGTGTTATTTCTCCTTTGCCTCTGAAAGAATGGGAGAGGGACAAGATATTAGATGCCGAGGTGGTGATTGGGGAGGGAAGACTATGTGAGAGGAATTGAAGAGAGGAGGAGACAACAATTTAAAAATATTTACAATGATTAATATAATTATGTACACTAGTTTCAACTGAAATGATCAAAATTTAATAACGATAAATAAATAATAAATTGGGCATAAGATACTTTTTGACATCTAATCAATTAGTCAAATCAAATCTGTTTATTAAGGAGCAACAACCGACAATAATTATAAATAGCTGTAAAATAAATCGCGTTAGAATGCATTGATGTTAGAGAAGCAGAATACTATATGATCCTATAGTAATGAAGCAATCACAGTTGAGCTCACTAAAGGGAACCCCAAAGGGAGGATTCCCGCTGTCCGGGGTACCCGATGGTGGAAGGTTAACAGTTTCATTGATATGGATATCTTTGTAGTCTTAACTAAGTGAGGAGATAGAAAAGAATTAAGAAACCTTATCTAATCAGTCATTAATTGTACAGTTGTGTAGAAAAACTGGAGTTAATAATGGCATTTAAACTGTTTAAAAAGAGCACAATGGGTATGTTGACAGATAGGATGGTTGAAATTATATACAACACTCATCATTAAGGTTGATCAAGTACAATTTCAGGGCTCGTTATTGTGGGAAGAGATGCAAGTTCAGAAGGTAGGGAGTTTAAGTCCCTGAGGGACCCTGTGTACCTCTGGGCATAAAATAATAATAAATAATGACACTGGTTATGACGATGGTCTATTCAAAGAGATTGGCAGGCTTCTTGGTCCGTTTGATCTTGCTGCAATTCCAATTGGAGCCTATGGTCCAAGGTGAGTTTCGTTATTAGCATCTCAGTGAAGAACTCACTAGGTGTGTAAGATCACAGCAAAGTGAAAACAAGATTATTAACTAGAAAGTCTGTGCATATATAGTGTGGATTGAGTGTTCCATATAAAATAACTGTAATGCACTGTTCCTTTATGTAAGGATTGTATTTCCAGATAGCATAATATGTATATGAGTACCTGAAATAGCATGGCCCTTTTTCAAATATGTTGTTGCAGTGAAGACTATCACATTACAGAATAACTGAGCTTTTACATTTGTCGAAACTCGATACATACATAACCTGGTCTTTTGCCAGTGCTCATTTACTTTGTCTGGTCTTATTTGGAATATTAGACTTTGCCTGTCCAAGATTTTGCAACTGAATAGGTTATGCAAATGTTTAACTTTAAAGAGATCTTGTTCACTTTGCCTGTTGTACAGGTACTGTTTGGAATTTCCCAAATCTGAGCATCAATGACTGAGCAACTGAAATGGTTATGCTTTTGCATCAAAAGCCGTCATATTTACATTGCCTGTGGTACTTGAGTTGTAGTAATTGGATTTTCAATTGTGTTACATAGAAACAGAGTAATTGATAATAAGGTATTCCTGTAGTTTAGGTTGGTCAATTATTTCATATGGTCAATTTAAAATGGATGCTGGAAAGATGAAAAAATTGTTTCCCTAAATGGAAGTGGGATTGGTGAAGCCATTCCTGTGTTTAAATAGAAGCTGAATTGATTGAAATAATTTTTCCCACACATAGAAGCTGGATTGATGAAACTAAGTTTTTTTGATTTAATAGAAGCTGGATTTATGAAAATAATTTGTTTCCGTAAGTAGAAGCTGGATTCATGAGAATAGTTCTTTCCTTAAAAAAAGTTCCATTGGTGAAAATTTTTTTGTTTCAGTAGAATTTGGGTAATTTTTTCATTAAATGGAAGTTGGATTGATGAAAGAAATTTTCCGATGAAATAGAAGCTGGGTTGATGCTAGTTATCATGGACATAGGTAGACTGCTTACTTACCAACGTCAAGCATGGCATTGAAGACATTAGACTAATTTACCAGCCTAAACTACGGGATTACCGATAAAGCAACATGACACAAGTAGCATCATGTAACTTGTTTTCTTATGGTGTGGTTTGTTTCAACAAATTTCATATGTACCATTGTCAGGGTATGGATTCACAATTTCATTAAACTATTTATCATGACCTCGTTAATATGCATCCGTGTGCTGGGACCAGTGGTTAAATTGCTCACCCAGAGGTTGCGGATCTCCGAATTTTTGCAAATCTAAAACCTAAGTCTGTCTGTTGAATACTGATACTCACTATATACTATTAAGAAAACAATCATTTGGTCGATTATTTTGACAAAAGCACATTTAGGTGACGGGTCTTCTCTTTTAGGTGGCGTACCTCACAGTTCAGGTGGGGGATCTCAAATCCGAGGTGCCGGATCTCAGATCTGGCACGATCCGGCTGAATTTAACCACTTGGTGAGACTGTCCTTAATTTATGGATCCCAAATGTAGCATTATTAAAACAGTAGAACCTAAAGACCTGTGTAATTAGTTACTGTGTGTTGGATGTGTTTAGATGGTTTATGGAATGCCAGCACATTGATCCAGAACAGGCATTGAAAATACACAACGATGTCGAGGCAAAGAAGTCCATCGGAATCCACTGGGCAACGTTTAATCTGTCTAATGAGGTACTAACCTGATATTGTAATATTTTGTTTAGATGCTAGATTCATTATAATGTATCTATAGGTTTGTGTAGTGTAGCAAGGTTAGGCCTTAGGTAGCCTATAATTATGTACAGTGGCAGCGTCAGGATTTCAGGTTTGGGGGCTAAAACCCCAATTCCTTCCCTTTCTCCCCTCCTCTCTGGCATTGGCGGTGATTTCCCACTTTTGTTTGGGGGGCTGAGCCGCCGTTAGGGGGGGCTTCAGCCCACCCTAGCCCCATGCTAGAGAGAGATAATACGTTTATTTAACGACGCCGTCATAACGACGATGATTGGCGTTAGCCCCATGCTGGCGTCGCCACTGATTATGTACTGTAGTAGCTGTGGTTCGTAATGGCGCCATGCGTGCAAAGTAATGGCACGCAAATGACCAACCTTTGCCCGCCACAGACCTGGCGGGCTGAAAGACTGAACGACGCTCAGTAATTTATGCACTGCCAGCATTTAAAATAAACAAAGGTCTATTACACTGTGCCTTATTCACAAGGTTCAGAGTAATTAACGTACACCAGTCACTTCACCGCGATGACAAATCTCTAGCTGCTCGAAAGTTAACTTCACATTTTAAAATCAACTTTATGTACACAAGAATTCAGCCCACATGATTACCGGTAGTTACGAATTCAGTCAACAGGACCTGGTTTGGTAATGGTGTCCAGTACTTACCGTCAATATCTATCTATATCTGTCCATATAATTATGTCTGTCTGTCATTCTCCCTATGTGGCACTCGGGTCAGTTGGTATTATAGGATTTCTTAAATGTAGTAAAGCTGATCTAAGCTTTAGTGAGTCATCTGTTTGGATACCTGATGCACCAATATTACTGTGCAAGCAGAGGGTACCATGGTTCTCTAGACAAGTTTGTATGATGTCTTGTTAGACTCAAACATTTAATCAGAAGCAAAGTATGTGACTGTGTGTCAAATATAGTTGTCCATAACCCATGAATTTCTCAGTATACAACTAAGAAGCGAGTTGAAACATATCAATCTTAGAGTAAGAATATTTTAGTTATGGCTCAGCACTTATTCAAGCCTGAATAAAACTAGGGTTGCTAATATCGGTTTTTTTGGCAAACCGATTATCGGTTTTAGAAATCCGATTTAAAACCGATTATCGTTTTTATTGGCCTTCATAGAAAATTTAATATATTATCATATAATGCAAGTTACTGAAAACCGATAATCGCTATGTACGTAACGTACATACACGTACGGGGTTCTACTATTACCTCGTTGGCTGTGGAAGTATCCGTTTATATATAAGAGGCAATAATACGTCGCTGTGGGTGGGTTCTACTATTACCTCGTTGGCTGTGGAAGTCTCCGTTTTATATATAAGAGGCAGAATTCGATAATCGTTTTGTCAATAATGAAAACCGATTATCGTTTACGAAACCGATAATCGGATTTCCGATTGTCGTTTAACATCCCTAAATAAAACTGAATATTGACAGTAAATGACACCATAAATAAATGTTTCACTTACTATCTTTTGATAAAATATGTTTGCTTATTAGCCATATTTAGAGCCAAGAGAAAGGATTCGCGAGTTGCAAAAGGATCACACTGATGACGAAGGTGATGCTTTCTTCACGGTCAACCCCGGCGAGTCTAAGTTTCTGAACGACTGAAATATGTTCATCTACTTTCTTCATAGCTGAATTTTGCCAATGGTATCCAAGCCAGATAAGATAATTAATTGCAGAACAGCTAACTGGTACTTTATAGTCTTTAGAATATATTGCGAAAGGAATGGGTTAAAATTGTACAGTATATATTTTCTATGATTTGCACAGAAATGTAAGTATTTCACGTGGCAATGATGTAGTTGGTTAGCTGTGTACCTATAAGTATGGTGCTGTTTCATTAAAGAATTTCATACATGCCTAATCAAAATAGCCATTGAAGTGGTGGCTGATGGTTTTGTTGTCTAGAGGTTGTATTTACTGGAAAGCCAATATATTACTATTATTACAGTGTGGATTCATTAATGCACTCGCAGATAATGCTCTGTTCTTCTTACCGCAAAGTGTTCTTATGCCCCCCCCAAGCTATTAACACGCCGTATCGGTTAACTCGCTGGACGGATAGTCGGATGAAAGAAGGTAGGCTAGGGTGGTCAGATAGACGGTGGGATGAACGGATTGTTGACAGTCCGATGGACTGACGGTCAGATGGATGGTCATATGGACAGTCGAACGAACGTTTGGATGGGCGGTCTGTTGGAGTGTTGGACGGACGTGCGGATTTAGTTAGCCAATAGGTTATTTCTGTGCATTAATCCGTTTACATGCAGTCCAAGTGCATGCGCCATTTACAATGGCTTGTCCTGCAATGATTTAATATTATCGGGTCTGCGCTGTATTGTTATTAATAATTTGTTAGCATGTGCAAGGTGTCATATAGATGCTAATCTGGGGCACGGTTAGTCATTCGCCAGCCAGAGAGCAGTTAGATATCCAGATTATTGAGAGCCAATTAAAATAAGCAAGTTTTGAGGCGTTTCTTAAAGGAAAAATTGGAGAAACGTTGGTTGTCTGTTCCACTCCTTGGAGCCAGCAGTATGGAATGCATGAGGGCCCATGACAGTGCTGTATTGTGGTTTATCCAAAGGACTGGTACCCGAAGATCACAGACTAGGGAGGGATGTAAGGAGATAGTATTGGCTGAACGTAGGCAGGTGTGCTCGTTGTAAGGGTTTCGTTAAGTCGGAGAGGCCAGTTTAAATGTTATTCTAAGTTCTCATAAGTTCCTGATGCCAGTCATTTGTTGGCGATGGGTATGAATAAATGATCTCCATGGTCCTCGGTCATTTGTTGTCTGATGCACCTCTTGATGTTAGTCTAAGTCTTAGTATGTCCTTGTTATATGACATTAACTATCCAGCACATTCTTGTTCTGCCTTTGTTTCTCTTTCCTTGAATCTTGGCATGTAATGCATTGTGCGAAATTTGATCAGCTGGCATTCTCTCTACATGTCCAAACCATTGGATTCTTTGCTGGACGAATTTATGTAGCATATTTGTTTGGACACCTAATAATTAACAAGTTCTACAAAAAGCCAATGCTGCTGACTGGGCAGGGTTAAGGAGTTCGTCTGAGAAGGAAAGTACAGCACTGCGCGACCCAGAGCATTTTGGATAGGCCTACATTGAAGCCTGTTGACTTTCTGAGACTTGATGGAAAATATAACTGCGAAAATATTTAGAAACTCTTAAGGTTTGCGAAGGCATAAAATCTGTGAGCAACCATCTTAACCACTGGTGACTACCAATACATTTCTGTAGATTTTCTATGCATTTATTTAATAAATGCTGTATAAATAATACCAAAACACTGACAGTGTAGTTGATTGGTATTGCCGAAAAGGTGATTTTAAATCTACCTGGGTAGTCACTAGTCATGTTTATATAATTCAGCATCTAAATTATAATGCCATAGTGGGATGTAAGGAAGGCGTTCTAAACAGTAAGCTCGAACCATAATGAATCAGAACTCAAGAACTTGGCAGTCATTCTGCAGAATTGTGCCCATCGGTAAAGGCTTGACTAGAATGAATCCTTGCATAGAACATACAATGTTAAATATTACCATTTCGAACCTTCACCAACTGTAGGCCTACAGTAGATGTATTGTTTCGGCTCTTGGTTCCTGCAGATTGTTTTAAGAGGTGGTACATGTATTAGCATAAAATATGGTTGTTGATTGTTAAACCATGTGACTAGCCTCTTGGACAATAATATAGTGAGAAATTTATTCATGTTATTTATTCATCTTGTGTATACTTCAGAAATGCAAATAAATGTAATTATACATTAATTTTAAAGCTTCAGTTTGTAAACTTACATTTCTTTCCATTTAGTATTTCCGCAAAAACTCTGGGAATTAATTATTTAGCTCTATAGATTAAGTTCTTGACTTGTGTGATTTGTTTAAGTGACTTTACATTGCATTTTTCATAAGAAACTTAACTAATTGATCGTAACATTCATGATGTTTAATACTGATATTTTGATCTTGTTGGTTTGCTCATTTGTGCTAATTGTATTGTCATTATATAAAATGCATTTCACAAATGCTCTATTTCTATAAAAAGTTTGAACAGAACATGCATGTAAATAGTACTAAGTTAAAAACTGAGTTGATTCATAGCCTGATTTGTTGCATTTGTGTGTTACTTTAGCGGTAGCCTAAGCTCTTATATATATAAGTTTTGCTTCCTGTAGTTGGAACTGTCTTCTGCAGGAATTGCATCTTGAGATCCTCTCTCTTCTGGAAACGCCTGAAGTCCATTTTATTTCTTAGTTTTTTTTAAGTCAGTGATAGCATGCACTGACTTTGATTTTTTGCACTCTTGAATTGTTGAGTGGCGCTTTATTAATGTGCGATTACGATTATATGTAGGCAGAGGCGAACATCTGTACATAACTTTTGGGGACAGATTTTTCTGGGGGGGGCCGGATTTTTGCATTTTTGGGGACAGATAGGCCCTGTCAAAACTTTGGGGGCAGTCTCCTCTGCCCCCTCCCGTAATTGACGCCACTGTATTTAAGACCTAGTACCCATTACAGCCAGTGCATATTTTAACGGATTTCGACTACTGGGGCCGGTGGCCTAAGTAGGGGTTCGTGCGGCCGGGATAAGTAGGGGTTTCATGCGCCCGGGACAAGAGTCCAGACTATTTTCTTTTCTTCAAGAGTCTGGAAAATTTCTTCATCACTTCCCCAAAATTTCTGATGACTTTTTTTTCCCTCGTTTATATGATAGTTTAGTAACTATTCGTGCCTGATTTCTTTCTTTCCCACAAATATTGTCAGCCAGTAGCCCTGATTTTGCGCCCCCCCTGTGCTACGCCCACGGGGCGGCTACATTGACTGGTGGGACAAAGTCTCCTACTATAATTCCAATGTTATTGGAAACTAACATGAAATTAGAGTATTACCTACGACAAATCACAAAACTACTGGGACATACCCTAAAACTGCTGGGACAAATCCTAAAACTACTGGGACATTTGTCCCAGTAGTTAAACAGTTAAAATATGCACTGATTACAGCTGAGTTGACTCCCCAAACCTATTAGTTGACAGTCTATAGCACACTATAAACCCTAGAGGGCCTAGACTTATATAAACCAGATACATATACAATGTGATTAAACTATAGACAAACTTGGAATCCCGTATTTCCTGGATTGCAAATATATGCGGATTTTTGGAGTAAAATTATATGATCCGCTGTCTAATTGTTCCTTGGTCAATAGACACTATAATACGACAGATAGGCCTAATTATAATTATCTGTTGTTTAAAATTCGTATTAGCAGCAGTGTCGTATCAATCACATTGCAAATGTAATTCACTTATAGGCTAATTGCAATTACATGCTTGTAAAATGTGTTTGAATTACAATTACTTGATTGTAGAAGTAATTGAATTACAATTATTACATTTTGATTGTAATTCCATTACCAATTGATTTTCAATTATTCCTGTAAAATTAGCAAAGGATTTAGAATTTTGTCTATTAATCTACTCTATTTTTAATCTAAAACATTCAATGGGCCAATGGCCTGTAAATTGTAATCTATATTCAGTTGTATAAAAGATTTTACAGTCGTAGGTAGAATCTCATGTAATGAACTTTAGAGGGGCCATACAATAATTATTGCCAAGAGAGTTGAAAAGAGTTCAAAAGACGCCATTTTTTGCATTTGTAATTTCAGAATTATTTTGTAAAAAACAATTTTTGGGGCTTTTATGTTTTTTTAAACCTGGCCTTTAACAGCCCTAGTGTTAGTGCGAGCAAACATATACGATTCAGAGGTAGCCAAATATTTGATGGAGCAGGGAGAAACATTAGATAATAACTATTATGTTTTATTATATAGGCCTATAATATTATATTTGTTTATTGAGAAAAACAATCTGACAAAAACGCAGACATGCTAACATGAGTGATAATGAATAATTAAAGTTCATTAGAAATTCTCCACAGGGACATGTAATTAAATTTTTAACTCTCACACAGAATTATTGGTCGATTTGCTTCATTAATACAATAAATTTCAATGCATACGGTATAGGCTACAATGCTACATGTAAAGAAGACACGAAAATTTACGCTCCGCCAGACTCCGAGACCAGAGGACTGCTCTCGAGTAAAGAGACGTTTAATGAGAACTTTCCAGTGCGACCACTACTTGGGATATTCCCCAAGATTTTGGGGGTCCTAGTTGGGATCTGGGGATTTTGCATAACAATCTTGGGATTTTTTCTAAGGTCTAGAGACTAGTTTTTATCCATCTAGTTTAACTTGCAGGAATCTTGATTGCTTGCTTGGTTGAGCCACAGGCTAAAAAGTCAAATCTTGCGACGACTAGTTCGATCACTTACAATCATTCAATCGTCGTGAAACTTGGCATATAGACTCGCCCTCGCACACACTTCATTCTATCAAAATTTCAGCTCCCCAAAAAGGCTAGCTTATAGAATCGGGGACTAAACTTTTCGAATCGGGGAATCCCCTTTTCCGAAACGCAGCGTTGTGATTGGCCAGCGTTGTGATTGGCCGCAGTCGTAAAATGAACGCGGACTATATATTTGTAGAGGTAACTGCTTCATAAGACGCATTATAGGATACTAGATGGATATAGTAAAAACTTTGTTTTTACGGGCTGTATTTTATTACCGTACTTTCCAACAGTTGCAGCGAATCAGACTAGAAAAGCTCGCTCAGTCTGAAAGACGTTTATTATTATTGTAACTTGTTAACTTTGTAAAATTTGTTAATTCAATGTTTTGCTCCAGTTTATTCTTTGCCAGTTCTTAGCACGGCATTTCTGTGAATAATTGCGAGTGTTGAAATGCATTATTTTCATATTTCATCACAACTTTTTCCTTTTCATTGACTTGGGATTTTGTTGTACACTTTCGGCCAATCTTGGGATTTTTCTGGCAAGATATTGGGATTTCAGAAAATGGAGAGTGGTCACACTGGAACTTTCCAATCCTGATATCGCAAGTGAAAGTAACTGCTGTGTTTTGGTTTTTTACAGCCTCACAGACATTGATGTGAAAAATACGTAGGATAAATGATAATAATATCTCTAAATAGTGGCAGTTCTTGTCATTTATCGAGTTTCTGAAACCGAGTATCTAAAGGTTTGTTATTATCCAAGTTTAACTTACGGAAATCTTGCTTGCTTGAATGTTTGTTTGTTTGAGCCACAGGCTAAAAAGTCAAATCTTGCGACGACTAATTCGATCACTTACAATCATTCAATCGTCCTGAAACTTGGCAGATAGACTCGCCCTCGCAGACACTTCATTCTATAAAAATTTCAGCTCCCCAAAAAGGCAAGCTTATAGAATCTGGGACTAAACTTTTCGAATCGGGGAATCACCTTTTCCGATACGCAGCGTTGCCATTGGCCAGCGTTGCCATTGGCCGCAACAAAACGGGCGCGCTGCCTCATTAAACGCACGCTATGTCGTAAAATGAACGCGGACTATTTTCAGAGTACACGTTATAGGATACTAGATGGATATAGTAAAAACTTTGTTTTTACGGGCTGTATTTTATTTATAGTTATAATTTTTTGCGCTGAGCGACTTTATGATATTAATCTGGACATTTCTTAGCGCCGAAACAATAAGCCGTTTCACCATCTCGTGTGCGCATGCGCATTGGGTCGCTACAATAGAGACTCGAAACTAAAAGAGACATTATGGATTATATAAAAACATTGTAAACCCGTAGCGCGCGAGTCTTTGAGTTTGCGAACCATTGATTGATTTTAGCTGTCAATGGTTCGCAAACTCAAAGACTCGCGCGCTACGGGTTTACAATGTTTTTATATAATCCATAATGTCTATGGGTTTTCAGGTCTCTATTGTAGCGACCCAATGCGCATGCGCGCACGAGATGGTGAAACGGCTTATTGCTCTCTGTTCCAAGCGTTAATCTAGCGCCCCACCCCTGAAAGATCAACTTAACCAATAACGATCAAATTCGTTATCTCGAATATAATATAACACTTTGTCTTTTAAAGAAAATAGAACGAAGTTTCTGTGTTTCTATTAACATTTCATTTAGTCACTTCAGATTTATTTCAATGAAAGTTAAAGGAATTTATAAAACTAAATTTATTAAACATTTACTACTAGCATGGTTACCCGGCTTCGCCCAGGTTTTCCCAAGGCGTAATTTTTAACGGCTGCAAATAAAGGCTACTTACTTACTATATAAAATTATGATGCAGGCTTCAAATATTTAAACTATCCATATAATTATCTGAATGGAAACGATATTTAGAGGTGAAAGTAGTTGTTTGCCCGTGTATTTGAATTTAGTTACTTGTGACTCAGCGGCTGCCCCGTTTAGCATTTGAATTTAATGTGCTTTTGGAAAGCGACTTGGCATTTGAATTTAATGTCCGCTTAGTGCGCCACCTATCAAAAGTTCTTTCGTGCTATATTTGATGCATACCCCCAAGCTGCAATTTTTTGGGCTAACGGCTGGCTTGAGAAAATTTACGGCGGCTTTTCGGCTAGCCGTAAAAAGACGTAAACTACCTTTTTCGGCTAGCCGTAAAAAATTATGGCTTGAAACATAGTTCGTTCAAAACGCGTATCGACTATAGAGTTCCAAAAGCCAATTAATTAGACATTAGGACATCTGCTACAATGCCATAAAAAGGAACAATTAATAGTGGCACACAAAAAGTCATTCCAAACATTACAGTTTCAATAAGTCCGAACTTGTACGGTAATCTACAAAGTCATAACTCTTTGAAACCAGCGGGAAAACTTTACAATTACAACTTTGTGCGTGTTCTAGCTGAATTAGCTTAATATGTTTCCGGCGGCTAGCCGTAAAAACATTCTCGGCGGTTTTTCGGCTAAGCCGTAAAATTTCCGGCGGCTAATCGGCTTGGACAAAAATTCGGCGGCTACGGCGGCGGCTTGGTGGTATAATTTGATGTCACCAGAGTTTATTTTCCAAGAGTGAAACCTTAATTTATGCTAGGTTCCTCTAGTTTAAACGGTTTTTCTTTAACCCATTCACACACAAATGTTTTCCCCAAAATGAGTAAATTGACCGTACACATGGTAGAATGACAACGACACAACAAGGGTTACAGTTAAGTATCATAAAATATATATTTTCCGAATCAGCAGTCTTCTGGCTCTAAAATGTATATCGTATTGTGAACAAAGGGTAATTTATATAGCATCCTTGCAATGCCAAATACAGGTTACGGTCATAGTGTCTCCGAGTTTTATGACTGGAACAGACTCGTCACCTTTGTCTGACATGTGAGTTTGATGAAAATTACACGCCAAGTAGCCTGGGTATGGAAGAAGGTGTCTATTAGGACCTGGTGCAACTGCAACGTCAGGTGGGTTTGCACACTGGGCAATCAACTGAGCACTAAGAGTATGCAAGGTGTAGTCTGAAAACCTTCTGCATCATCTGTTCCAGTAGATGTAACATCCTTTCTGGTAAATATTTTTGCTAGATCCAGTAGTTATATTCAGAAACTGCGGGTTGAATGATGTCCTGCTGAAATGATCATCTAGACATTAACCTTGACAATGTCCTTGATAGCGACTAGTTGGTCCTCTGATGCTCACTTTGACTAGGGTGCATCGTCAGCACATGCAGATGATGTCTAGAAATGGGAAAAAAATCAGAACTACCGGTAGATTGGATGAATTGAATTGGATCGAATATTGTTTGATCAACAGATATGCCCATGTTTTGCTATCAAACTATTTTCATCCTGTAATTTTGCTTGATTTGAATATCAGTAGTAAGTTTCTCACTCTGCCATAATCTTAATGAATGGACTTCAGTCAACAAAGTCGTAATACTGCCACTTGACAATTATCGAGTTGTTTACACAAAAGACTAAATTAAAAAATATTGCCTCACTTGCCTGTTCAACTGCATCAGTATTTAACAATGGCTGATTCCAACTAGGCAAGGTTTCACAGAATCACGGTGATTCTGCGAATGATTTTACATATCGAACTCTCTAGAAGTTATGCTTGCATTTCACCTTGATGTAAACGCTCTATTGCAGCTAGTTCTTTACAGTGTGGGATACTGTGGGGACAGTATGGGACTGCTGACGCTCGACTCTAACATTATCAAATAAAGCTTATTAAAAATATCCAAATATATATAGCATGATCTAGCACTATGCATCTTACCAAAATTAAAATTAAATACACCTTACAGAACATGGTCTAGTGATTAGCATTACATCCGGTTATAAAAGTAAATATTTAGCTCTACACTGCATTTCTTGTACAGCTCATTAAACAATATGGCATGTTGGGGACTTAACACTGCTTCATGTTAAACGGTATGCCATGCAAATTGGGAACACATAAACAGGTCCACCGGATGTCTGGTATACAAAGGGTTAAATTTCATTGGCCGTGATATATTACAAAGTAAACAACTTGTAATGTGTAATTACTCGAACAGCAGAGGGTTATCACACTTACTTGATTTCGTGGAAGAAATTCAGCAATTTGGTTATTTAATGACAGTTTAATTTACTGACTAAAGTGCTTCTAATTATATGATTCCTGTTTTTGTCAGAGAAGATTGAATGGCAGAAAGCAGTGATGAAACTTCTGATTTGATGTTGAACGCTGATCCTAAGTACCATAGTAAGCTGGAACATGGGCAGTATTCGATGCGGTGGAAATCAGATTTCAAGAGGCCAGGAATAAAAGGATTATTACAATTTGTCTGGGAAGGAGCAAAGGCATCCATCCCTGATAAAGGGGTCAGATTGCATTTTTTATTAATTTCTCTTATATTGTAGAATTAAAACAGACAGATTTGTGAATGTATTGCATCCTTGCATATCCACAGGTACACCCATGTGTCCCTGTAATACTGTCTAGGACTCTAGGATAAACAAAGCTGAATTAGCTGTAAAAATCAGCACTGGTAAGTTTGAATTTACTGCAATTAATTACTTGCCTACATTGTGCATGTGCACTAATGTTCTGTGTTTTCAACCATGGTAGGAGGTCGTTGGACTAATTAATACTTTAATGACGAGCAGCATTGGTTTCCCAGTCGCTCTCTCGTCGTTAAATCTTGATACAATAGTTAATATTGAAAATTTTTATCGATGATGGCATTGTTTCTGATGTTTCCCACACATCACCCTCACTGCAGCGTTTCTGCCTACAGAAATCAGCTTGAAGCCTTCCTCTGCTGTGACGCCTGCAAAGGAAATACTTTTTGGTGTGAATTCGTTGGATGTCACGTATGTGATGAGTGCCGCCTTGCTGTCCATGAATGTAGGGTTCATTCATCGAGGGCAAGATTTTGCTTGCTGGTTTGCTGCATCTTGTAGGCGATGCCTGCTCCTGTAAGTGATCCACCAGGGCGCTAAAACATGAAAGAATCTGCATGCTGGCATCCACAACCACATTTCGGCGGCCCTTGACGACACCTTGATTGGCAATGAGGAATACAAGTTTATCTTGGACGAAGTCAAGATGACGTATCTGGCCACAAAAATTGAGATCCAACAGAAGGCCCGTGCCCCAAGAGGCAGTCTGAATGAAGAGACAAGAAACAGCTTATCAGGTTTGGCTGGGACGAAGCTTATGCCTTGTTCATCAAAAAGCTCACCAAGTTTGGTCTCCATCACCGTGGGTGTATCTATGAACAAGGGGCCCCAGTCAAGCGATCTGCTCCACCACCCTATGAATGATTGAGTTTTTTTGCATAATTAGCTGGCCATGTAGTGGTGGGTGTTGGTGTACTGTGTTGGGCGCGTCGGGCCTAATGGACTGAGGCTTATAAGAATATTGTTTGCTTCAAACCTTAAGGGTGTGGCCCAGGTCGATTGCAGTTTCTCTTGCAAAGTGATGCAATATTTTACCCAAAACGTTTAAAACCCTATACACTTGTTATCTGCCTTCGACGTGTTCACATGCAAGTGTTCTCAGCTAGCGTCCTCTGGGTAGCTCTTGAGTAATGATATAGATGTCTGCCAAATGTTCACTAGCAACTTGGCCTCTTGTAGTTCTGTATCAATTGACATTGAATTCACCATTTGACTGAACTGGACATTCTTCGTTTACCATGACACTTGCATTATTTGGTATGTGTACAGAGGCATCTAGATTTGCCATAAAAAGATGCTACATAAAAGTTTGGTTACATTATATATTAAATACAGTTTGTATGAAATAATTGTCTTTCGGACTGTGGTATGATTATTCTAGGTACTTGAGGCCACGCTGCCAGTAAAAAAGCCTTACTTCTCGGACTTGAATTCAGACAAATTTAAAAGTGGAATCTGGGTGACTTGGCTTGGACATGCATGCGTTCTGGTTCAGATAGAGGGTGTACGCATCCTTACTGATCCTGTCTTCAGCAGGACATTGGGACCTAGTATGGTGTATCAGATGGGGCCAACACGCTACCGAGATGCCCCGTGTGACGTTGCAGATTTACCAAGGATTGATGTTGTTGTAATCAGTCACAATCATTATGACCACTTGGACGTCCAGACCGTTCGTGACCTGAATGAACGTTTCAAGTCTGACCTGACCTGGTTGGTACCAATGGGTGTTGCAGAGTGGATGAGAAGTACCGGTTGTCGCAACGTTGTGGAACTCGACTGGTGGCATAAGCATACCGTAAAGAACCTGCCATTTTATTTTGTTCCTGCTCAACACTGGAGCAAACGAGGTGCAACTGATACCAACAAGGTCTGTAGGAAACAATGCCTTGTGAGAATTCTTTGTATATACACTAATCTGATGCTGTCTTAATTACACAAAAAACGTCTTTGTAGCACACATCATTGTAAATATCAGTTTATATGGCACCGTTCTTTATTCTAGTCTTCCCTTAAAGGTATTTGCTAACTGCAAATGTTACAATGTGTTGCTACTGTCAGTATCTGCATTGTAAGATCAAGGATTGTGACCGGTAATGGCATGCAACCCAATCACTTGCCATACATATTGTACCGCATATGGTTAGTTATCTTGTGCGTAGGCATAGGCTGAGACGAACATATTACATCACATCAACTCATCAAGTAACATTTTAATGTCATAAACACCAGTGATGTTTTGTAGAAAAGGTTGCAAATATTTTGTTAAGAATTCAGACAATTTAATGTTCACAACACATAAATCCTATCTACCTATGAGTGGCATAGATTATTATACTAGATAGATTTTATAATCTTATCTGAACCTTCATGTGCTCAAGCGTAAGTTTCCTGTCCATGAACAATGAAAGAAATTTCGTAGAAACGGATTTCATTTCTAGGCATTTCTTATGAATTCAGTTCTATGGCGGAAGGTTCGCAATTTCTTATTCTTTCTACGTGAAGTTAGCAGGTGTACAGAAAATCGTCAAGCAACCAATGGACCGGAACAAGGTTAATCTGTATCGCCCACCTAGTTGCATGAGGCTTGTACAATGCATCGAAAAACTTCCCAGAACAATTCAAACGTTCATGGATAGCGATATACAATTGTCCCAAAAGAGTGTTATGCTTAACAGTTTTGATGACCTCAACGGTATTTCTGTCGTTGATAATGTTACTCTTTCGTTCTCTCACAAAATACGCAAAATGATGCTACGACTTGAGTCACTGAACGACCAAGTACATAGACTTCAGAAGCACAAATCCATCGATTTATCATCCGAAACTGATCTGATATGTTGAATCACGTGATGCTTCGTTTAGCTAATACCAACGGCTCTCTCATCACTTAAACGATATTGTAGTATAGCGACACTCTTTCTGGTTAAACACCGCTGTAAAATAACTAGCTTACACTAAGCTCTATATTAATTACTTATTTAAATTAACAACAACATGTAATAAGCCTTATAACCTCTACACATATTATAATACATTATATTATTGTGAATTTTTGCTGCAGACATTGTGGGGTGGCTGGTGCATTTTGGGAAAGAATCACAGATTCTATTTTGCTGGTGATACGGGTTATGACGAAGGTCTATTCAAAGAGTTTGGCAGGCTTCTTGGTCCGTTTGATCTTGCTGCAATTCCAATTGGAGCCTATACGCCAAGGTGAGTTTTGTCATTAGCATGAGTGAAGAACTCACTAAGACTGACTAGTTGTTTAAGATCACTTTAAAATAACAAAAAGATTATGAGCTAGAAGGTCTGTGCATAATATATATATTCTGAATCGCATGGTCCATATAAAATAACAGCACTGTAAGAAAAAATTCTGGCAGATAAATGTGCTTTCAGAATTGTTAAGCACATAAAAGTATGGCTGCAAAAGTTAACGATTAATCGATTAATTAATCGTTAATTATTTTTAATGATTAAATTTATTTTTGATGATTAATCAAAGACTGCTTGTTATATTCGATAAGGTGCCCTGGTATTATCAATAACACACGTTGTTGACTGGGACCTAGCATCACTGCCATGCTGGTTTGTTTACATAATTGGTTGAAGGAAGACTTTTGAATTGAGAAACGTAAGCAAGACTAGGCCTACTAAGATGAGCAAACTAGATGTTTGCTGGTCCTCAGATGGTTAAAAGCATTTGAAAGTACCCGGAGCCACATTTTGGACAGCACGGCAATAGACTATCACGCATCCCAACTCTGATTACATGGAAATTTGAATCTACACAACGGTTATCGCGTAGGGCGATAGCAACGACACCTGCTGAAACGAAATGAGTCTTGTAGCACAACAAAAAGTTCACTTCAGAACTTCAGGACTTTTCTTTTTTTCTGTTATATTATAGATAACTAAGTACTAAGTAAAGTTCTACTAACTGGCAATAAATAGTAATAATACTAATTAAAAGATCAACAAGTACATGTAGCTTTTTGCATCAAAATCCACCACGTTGACCTTGCCTGTGGTACTTGAGTTGTAGCAATTGGTTTTTCAGTTGTACTGTGTTATATGGAAACAGAGTAAATGGTAATGAAACTGACTAAAAATAAGCCGACGGTATTGTGTTGGTAAGAAGAGCACTGTGGTTAAATTGCTCACCTAGAGGTGGCGGATCTCCGAATTTTTGCAAATCTAAAACCTAAGTCTATCTGACGAATCTATAACTGATACGCATATTAACTGATGCTATTCGGAAAACACATAAAATGTATGAAACAAGAATCGTATTGTTTATTATTGTGACAAAAGCACATTTAGGTGACGGGTCTTCTCTTTTAGGTGGCATTATGGCATAGGCCTACCATGGTACCTCGCAGTTCAGGTGGCAGATCTCAAATCCGAGGTGCTCTTTTTCAGATCTGGCAAGATCTGGCTGAATTTAACCACTTGGTGAGACTATCCTTAATTTTTGGATCTCAAAGGTAGCATTATAAAAAAAGTATCCTGTGTAATTAACAACTGTATGTTGGGTGTTTAGATGGTATCTGCAGTGCCAGCACATTGATCCAAAAGAAGCATTGGAAATACACAAGGACGTTAAAGCAAAGAAGTCCATCGGAATCCACTGGGCAACATTCAATCTGTCTAGTGAGGTATACTAACCTGAAATTGTAATACTATGTTTAGATGCTAGAGTTATGGTTATGTGTTTGTATGTCTGTGTAGTGTAGCAGGGTTAGGCTGTGGGTAGCCTACATGTACTGTAGTAGGTGTGGTATGATTCGTATAATGGCACCGTGAGTGCAAAGTGATGGTGGCATGGTTGCACTCGCAAGCGGATGACCGGCCATTGCCCGCCAGAGATCCTGTGGCCGGAAAGACTCAGTGGTAGTAGTCCTATTCACAAGGCTCAGTGTAATTAAATGTACACCAGTCACTCTTCACAGCAATTGCAAATCTGGCTACTCACATTTTAAGATCAGCTTTATCTCAAAAAAGCATTCAGCCCATATGATTAGTTACCAATTCAGTCAACAGGACCTTGTTGGGTAAGGACGCTTCCAATACTCGCCGTCCATATCTACATCTCTCCATATAATTATGTCCGTCTCTGTCTCTATCATTCTCCCTATGTGGCACTCGGTACAATTGGTATTATAGGATTTCATAAAAGTAGTAGAGCTGATCTAAGCTTTAGTGAGTCATCTGTTTGGACACATAGCTGATGCACAAGAGTGTATGAACACAGCGTGCCGTTTAGTTCTCAGAACAAGACTGTACACGTTTGTATGATATAATAATAATATTTTCGTTTATTCAAACAATCCGGTTGACAAACCGCAACCGGTTACAGTGTACAGTTATGCAATTGAAACAATTCACAAGAACACAAACGACAGAAGACATGAATCTTAACTACTAACAGAACAGACAGCCTGCAATACACACTATATACAATACACACTGCAATATCTTGTCAGACTGAAACATTTGATCAGAAAAGCAGGTGTGAAATAACCCATGCACACTGCCATAACCCTTGAATTTCTCAGTATACATGTTAGAAGCCATTTGAAACATACAAATCTTAGAATGACAGTAAATGACACCATAAATAAATGTTTAACTTACTATCTTTTGATAAATGTTTGCTTATTAGCCATATTTAGAGCCAAGAGAAGAGATTCATCGGTTGCAACAGCCTCAAACCAATGGTCACGAGTTGCAAAAGGATCACACCACTGACGAAGGTGATGCTTTCTTCACGGTCAACCCCGGCGAGTCTAAGTTTTTGGATGACTGAAATATGTTCATCTACTTTCTTCATCACCGAATTTTGCCATTGATATCCAAGCAACACAGCCATATTTTTGTGCCAGATAAGATAATTAATTGCAGAACAGCTAACTGGTACTTTATAGTCTTTAGAATGTAATGTGAAAAGAATGGATTAAAAATTCCATTATATTTTCTGTGATTTGCACAAAAATATAAATATTTGGCTTGGCAATGATTTACTGGGTGAGCTGTTTGCCTAAAAGTAAGTATGGTGCTGTTACATTCAAGAATCTCATATAATCACAATAGGCCACTGAAATTTTGGATGGTATTGTTGTCTAGAGGTTGTATTGGGAAACCTCAATATTACTATTATTACAGTGTGGACTCGTTAATGCACTCCCAGATAATGCTATGTTCTGCTTAAAGCGAAGTGGTGTTTTGTCCGTCAAAGCTATTGGCACACCGTAAGTGGTGTTATGTCCGTCAAAGCTATCGGCACACCGTATCGGTTATCTCACCGAACGGATGATTGCAAGGGCGGTCGGATGAATGAACTGACTGACGGTCGGCTAGGACAGGCTGATGGTCGGATAGACACTCGGATGATCAAATGGACGGACGGTCGGACACATGGTCAGATGGACAGTCGAACGAACGGTGGAATGGCCGGTTAGTCGGACAGTTGGACGGACGTAAGGATTTAGTTAGACAATAAGAAACTAATTGGTTGGGTTTTGCCTGCAAAGATTATAACATCCATATGTGTAATACTTACATTTTGATTTTGATGGCTTGATCATGTGTGCTAATTCTATTTCATTATATAAAATGCATTGCATAAATGCTTTATGTTTATAAACATTTTAACAGAACATACATCATGTAAACACTATTTACAGGATGTAATAACGGAGTTGATTCATAGCCTGATTTGTTACATTAGTGTGTTATATAAGTGGTAAGTTCATGTATGTATTTATTACAATAACGTTTGATTGATTGATTGATTGATGATTGATTGATTGATTGATTGATTGATTGATTTATTTATTTATTGATTTATATATATATATATATATATATATATATATATATATATATATATATATATATATATATATATATATATATATATATATATATATATACTTTATTTCGCACAAAGCAGAACAGAGAAACTAAGCAAACTAAGCAGACTAGAACAGAAATACAAAAATACAAGAACTCCTTCCCAAACAGACTGGGAGACAACTCAAACTATTGCTCCTCTCGAAGCATAAACGTAGTGAACCTGCGATCTTACATAATACATGTTGTCTTTTACAGACAAACCATAACCAGAAACTAAATTAATATGCTCATGGCCATAACTGAATGTCAATGACAGCATATTTAGTGTACTATTATCCACCGTTAGCATGTCTTTAAGAAATTTAAACATAGCAATAACTCTCATAGATTTAAAGTCCAAACTGCCTAAACCTGCAATAAATTCTCTTACTGATTCCCATTTGTGAAAACCAAATATTTTACGATAAACATTATTCCAACAAGCATTTAGTTTACTCGGCTGAGATTGAGAAAATCTCAGCAACTGAGCCATATCTTAAAACTGGTAAGCTATAAGTCTGCTGTAAGTAAAGCTGCATTAACTCCGACAAACTTGAAGAGTTATTGAAAATATTATTGGAAGCTGCATAAAAATTGCGCATTATGCAGTCTACATCACAACTCAGTTTACTACCAGCACAAAAGATGATTCCCAAGTATTTAATCTGCTCTGACCACTCAACCTTTTTGTGACCTAGAAACATATCTGGTAGGGAAGCCTTGAATCGAGGTCCGAATGCTAAGCACCAAGATTTAGTACAATTAAACGTCAGGCCTAACTGACTACTAACGACATCACAATTATCTAGTAAGGCCTGAAGCCCTAGTACCGAAGCCGATAACAAAATGATATCATCTGCATACATGATGCAACCAAGCCAGGACTTGTTAATACAACAACCTATATATGTAGGCCTATAGCTTCATACAGAAGTGAGTTTGCACGTACAAACACTCATAAATTTTCGATCAGATGTGTTGGCCCAGAGGCATGGAACAGAATACCCCAAGAGGCCAAGACCTTTGCAGTATCTCAAATTTAAAGCTGTTCATGAGAACGAATAGTTGTGGTTTTACCCCCCTCATATTCTCTAGTTTTTCTTAGTTTAGGTTTTATACTTTGTACTAGTATGTTAATAATTGTGCATGTACTAAGATACTTATATGAATGCACTGTACTAGATAACCTCTGTTAACCATCTAGCAACAGACTATATATATAGGTGGCCCTAACCAGCAGGACTCTGGTCCCTTCTGAGTTTCATTTTGTGACCAACAGATCTTTGTTCTTTGTACAGCAACATGTTATTTTGTCAATGTTTGGAGCAATAAATTTATGGTTATGGTTATGGTTATATATATGTACATACATACATACAATGCATGCATACATCATGACCCCCTGCCTATCGATTCTGTTTTGATTAAGCGCCTGTGAATAAGCTGGTTCCCGCGACTTCGCTTTTGTGGGCGCTGTAGAAATATCGAGTTTACGATTACATACATACATAGGCCTACATACCTATCCGTCATTCGCTGGATCTATGCTGGTCCCTCCAGTGGCGTAACGAGGGGGGGTCAGAGGGGGGCGGCCGCCCCGGGCGCAACACCTTGGGGGCGCAAAATTAGCTTTGAGTGTTAAGTAGGCTACTATGCGACAGAAATTGTATTATTAAATTCAATAATTCAATATATTAAATTTAAAATAAGCACAACTTGGTCTTCAGTTTAAAATGTCGAAAGAATAGTCAGCGAAGTAGCAAGCTATAATTGCGCCCCGTGCCAAGCGTAAATTTAGCGCCCCACCCCACCCTTTCCCAAAGATCAACTGAACCAATAACGACGTAAATTATGCAAATTATGAGAACATAGCCTAGATAAAACATGAAAATATATAGATAGGCCTATAGGCCTACGATGTATTGTAAAAGTAATGTAGTGTAACAGTTCTGAACGGCAATTTACTAATATTTTCAAACGTGTCCACGACAATTTTAAATAGGCCTGCACAGGTCACACGCCATTATTTGTTATTTCATTTTATTAGCCTACATTTTCATTTATGATTGCTATTTCAATTAATCTTATCTGACGATAAAGTAACTAGTCTCAAATTTGCGCCCCTCTTGAATTGCGCCCTGTTCCATGGCACCTCTGGAACACCCCTTGCTACGGCAGCCTACTGAGAATAGTGAATACCAAGAATCCGCTCTATTGTGTCGGTTCATAAGAAGAAAGAAAATGTTCTTGCACGTTTCGTCAATAAATTGGCCTATAGGCATAGCGTATACTTGTTTGATGGAGTCACTGGCGTATTGTCTTAAAACACAAGTAGGCCTATGACAATATGCAACTAGTCGTGTTACAATAGCGAATCTTTTAAGCAAGTCAAAGCTAGCCTACTGCTCACTGCTGAGTGCTGACCTCTCTGTTCTTTAAATTTGTCTTTTCATATAAAAATCTTTTCCAAGTTATGTTGCATTACTTATTACAGAGAAAACCATTGAATAAAATCTGGAAACTATAATATATGTAATTGTATTAAATTAGCACACACTGTTACCCAGTATTATACTAGACCTATATATGATACGAACGATTAACTAGAAAATTAATATGAAGGGGCGCAGTTTTACACTTTGCCCCCGGGCGCAGAAGTCCCTCGTTACGCCATGGGTCCCTCTTCACTATATCTTACCAAGCAGTTAAAACGTAACGCCGCTTTCCGCCTTATCGGTGGTCTCCCGAGGTTTGCCACATATCTGCCTTCATTCGGGACACACGTACTCCACAGCCAGGGCCGATGAGAGGGGGTCAGGGGGGTTGCTGCCCCGGGGCCCGGTTCTATGGAAGGGGCCCTTGGCAGGGGCCCAGAAATGTCTAAAATTTTGTTCAAACTAAAGAAATCGGTGGGTTTTGGCCTAATGCAGTCTATAGGCCCTATATGACGAATGCTTCATGATACCTGATATCTACACACTACACAGGGCCACGGACGTGTGTATCCGTTGTGCCTATGTAGGTCACAGCCACTGAAGAGGTTAGCACTGCAGATAATTCTATTAGCTCTGTTGTTAACGAAAACGATTTAACAGCTGTGAAACTTAATTCAGTCTCAGTTGCTCAGTCAGAGGATTTAGGAAATTAGGAGTAAGCACAGTAACAGACGTTGGTCATCGCTCATCAGAATGATTTTGGATTAGCTGTTGCCTGTTGGTACAAAGTTAACTGATGCAGACAAATTTCGATTTCTGATTTCTGATTGAATTCTATAGGCCTATACAGACCTATATGCTCCACCAGAATCGTATCCGTGGCCTAGCACTTCGCATTGCACAACCCCTCTTGTAAATCCTAGCTAAGCCACTTATTTAATTAAGTCAAAACTTTAAATTTGTGGTCATATTATAGTTGAATCATTTGAATTTGTAAAAACACTGCTTATCAGTATTTGGAGATTCATCAGCAGTCAGCCTAGAATTGATTATTGATTTTCTGGAAAGCATAAAATCTTTTCAAATTTAATAATGGAAATTTGAGTTATTATTCAAATAAAAAATACTTTAACTTGCTGCTGGATGGAAGTCATCATAATAAATAATTGATACCAAATTACCAATATTTGATATTATATTCCATTAAGTTGATGATGAATTAGAGGATAAATTATCATCAGAAATCTGGAGCTCAATTAAGGAAAGAACGATTAATGAAAGTCAGAATTACAAACGAGAGACAGACGCTCCTTCAAAGTCTTGCATTTTCAATTTCATAAAAAGCGAATGATGCAGCAAATCAAGCTGACAGTATCATTACTAGTAGGCCTAAGTAGTAGTAGAAGTGGAGTTGATGATCATGGTACAGAGCGAGTTGTTGATGTAGTCCATGTAGACAATGCAGCAACTCATTCTCTTGCAATTGGATATCATAATGCGAGAACTGTCATTTAAAAATAATTGATCACATTCACATTATCGCATTTTCATATTTCTGTAATTTCTTTATAATTAGAGTCAGAGATGGACCTTTTAAACCAGAAATTGATTTTCACATTTACTTTTATTATTATTATTATAATTATTATTATTATTATTATTATTATTATTATTATTATTATTATTATTATTATTATTATTTTTAAATTATTATTATTATTATTATTATTATTATTATTATTATTATTATTATTATTATACTACCTACTCAGAGCGCCTCTGAGTAGGCCCTCTAGGTTTCTTGAAGAGGCGCTATATAAATATCCGGAATGAATGAATGAATGAATTATTATTATTATTATTATTATTATTATTATTATTACATTTATTATTATTCATCATATGTAGTTTGATAGCCTTTCTATAGGCTTACATCAGACTTGGGCTTAATGATAAAATTGAAAAAACGAGGGGCCCTGATGGACCGTGAAAAGTGTCTGCCCCGGGGCCCGCCTTGGCTCTCGACGCCCATGTCCACAGCTGGCGTGAGTGGCGTCCTGTGCCTCAGCGTATCCAGTTGAAAATTTCAACTTTTGTGTGCAACTGCTTGGTCGGGGTAGCTCCTTAATTCGTAGTTTAAGACCTTCTGTACTCTGTTTTCTTAACTCCTGATCGCTCCAATCTCCGCTTGGCAGCCAGAGGCCTTCTGCTTGTTCTTCGCATGTTCATGGCTAGGCTACTGCTCAATATAGAATCTAGAAGTTTTGCTTCCTCTAGTTGGAACCGTTTTCCGCAGGAATTGCATCTTGAGATCCTCAGTCTTTTTCATCCTCTGTTCTGGAAACGCCTGAAGTCCATTTTACAGTAGGCCTATTTGTTAATGATAGCACTGACTTAATTGGGTCGGGAGCGTCTCTGAAATTGTTCGGGAGCGCCTCTGTAGCGTATGTAGTGACTCAGTGGTGCTTTATAAGTGATTGATTAATACGTTTATTTTACGACGCCGTCATATCAAAGATGATTGGCTTTATAAGTGTACGATTACGATTATATATAGGGTCTAGTACCCAGTACAGCTGAGTTGGCTAATGGGTGCAGGCGGAGCCGAAATTTGGAAAGAGATTCTGCCTTGGTGGGGTTTTGAACCCCGACCTAGACTATTAGTTGACAGTCCAGCACACTATTAACACTAGACTGATATAATCCAGATATAATGAGATGAAACTGTTGATCAAGTAATAGGCCCTATATATACAATTAGGGGCCGTCCATAAATGACGTCACGCACCTAGGGGGGGAGGGGGGTCGGAAATTTGTGACGATGTGTGACGTGGGGGAGGGGGTCAGCCAAGTGTGACGTCACATCACGTCTGTGTAATTAAATGTAACAATTAACAACAATTTAATCTTAAAATAACAGCTCTAATTTTGAGTATTAAAATTTTCATAATTTTTGATTATTTTTATGTATACGGGCACCATTATTAATAATTTTCTAATTATTTAAATATTTGTCACCATAAGATTTTTAAATACTTATTACAATGACAATAAATGGGCATTGAAACATGTTTTATTATCATGTGGAAGTTTCGTTTTAGGGGGTCAGAGCTTTGTGACGTCATTTTTCAGGGGGTGTGACTTTTGTGACGAAGTGTGACGAGGGGAGGGGGGTCAAAAATCGGCCAAAATAGCGTGACGTCATTTATGGACGGCCCCTTATACATATATAGACGGGCAGACGAGGGTCTGTGTCAATGTGAACTGTGGCGGTGTAGGCCCTACTCTATTTTGGCTTCTGTTAGGCCTACTCGGTTTTGTATTGACATTCATTCATTCAAAAATTTATAAAGCGCCCCTTCAATGTTACTACTCAGAAGCGCTCACAACTCCAGCCCGAGGAAAAGGTAGGTTTTCAAATGGCCTTAAAAAGTATCTAGGGAACAGGAGTAGCTCCCGAGGGTGGCTATTCCAAACCATATAGGGCCTACCACAGAGAATGCGCGGTTCTGCATATATCTGCTGTGCGGGCAAACGGGACCACAATATTAGCCTATTAAAAAAAAACTGCAGTGGACCTATTTAGGCCTATACTGAGCAGTCTCTAAATAGGCTATCAACCAGGCGAGGCAAAATATATTGTGGAATTATTAATTAACCTTCTTTGATAGGCTATCTGAGGCGAAGGGCGATCTGCAGGTGCGGAAATCAAGAACAGGCTTATAATTTGGTGATCGTGCCTTTTCCGTGGCTGGACCCAGCCTCACCCAGGTGCTGGAATAGCATTCCACCTTCAATACGAGCTGCACCTACTATGGAGTCATTCAAGTCCAGGCTCAAGCCATAATTATTACTTTGGAAAAGCGTACGTAGCCTATAGGCCTAGGCCTAGGCCTATCTCTGATTCAGTGTTGAACTTAATTGATAAAGCGTCCTTGTAACGGGCCTACGGCATGTGCCGTATTACGGCGCTGTACAAATTGTCGTAGTCATTCATTCATTCATTAATTAGGCATTGTAACGCATTGAGAGGGTGCCATGAGATAAAGTTAGAACTTTCAATGTTGTGGGCTATCCTACCTACATACACGTGCATACATTGGCCCTACATAGATCTGTAGGCCTACAATAGATAAGGATCGATGTTCTCATACGAAGATAGGCCTAATTGATGCTACAGTCTATAGGCCTAGTAGTTTCATGTAAGAAGTGCTACACTAGATAAATTTGACAACGTATTTATCAGAGATGTAGGCTATAGGCTAATACTTGATCCTTGTACTTGAGTAATTGTAATTGTAACCGAACATTTATATAGCGCCGCTCAATAATCAGCAGCGCTCTCGACCTGCGTCACGCAGTGTCTATGTCAACGAGCAGGAAAGTCTTAAGGCGTCTCCGGAACTGGGAAGGTGAGAGGGCTAGTAACTCAAGGCGAAGAGGCTGGGAAAGAGAGTTCCAAGCTGATCGGCCAACACTGGCAAAGCACATAATAGATAGATAGATAGATAGATAGATAGATAGATAGATAGATAGATAGATAGATAGATAGATAGATAGATAGATAGATAGATAGATAGATAGATAGATAGATAGATAGATAGATAGTAAGATAGATAGATAGATAGATAGATAGATAGATAGATAGATAGATAGATAGATAGATAGATAGATAGATAGATAGATAGATAGATAGATAGATAGATAGATAGATAGATAGATAGATAGATAGATAGACAGACAGACAGACAGACAGACAGATATAGATAGATAGATAGATAGATAGATAGATAGATAGACAGATAGATAGATAGATAGATAGATAGATAGATAGATAGATAGATAGATAGATAGATAGATAGATAGATAGATAGATAGATAGATACATATAGATAGATATAGATAGATAGATAGATAGATAGATAGATAGATAGATAGATAGATAGATAGATAGATAGATAGATAGAGAGATAGATAGATAGATAGATAGATAGATAGATAGATAGATAGATAGATAGATAGATAGATAGATAGACAGTGGCGTAACGGAGGGTTTCAGTGCCCGGGGGCAAGGGTTGATGACTGCGCCCCCTTTTAATTGTCTTGTTGACTTTTAATCGTTCTTTTCATAGTACTGTGTACCAATGAAAGCTAATTTTGCGCCCCTCTGGTGCTGCGCCCGGGGGCGACTGCCCCCTCTGCCCCCCTTCGTTACGCCACTGTAGATAGATAGATAGATAGATAGATAGATAGATAGATAGATAGATAGATAGATAGATAGATAGATAGATAGATAGATAGATAGATAGATAGGGCATTTTCTGGTCTTAGGGGACTGCAAACGTATCTGCGAAACAGTATACGAAAGAGACAAGATTAAACACCATTGCAGTTTTGAATTGTCATCGAGCGTAGGCCTACATTTATGGAAGCATTGGACATTGACAGTTCTGGACAAATTCATAAATAGGCCTAGGCCTGCATGAATGCACTGTTCGACAAAATAGGCAAAAACATTCGCCATGAAGTTGAAGACTGTATTTAAATTGTCTTTAATACTCGTAATAGTTGGGAACAGCTTATTCACGAGCGCTGCGTCAAGTCAGAGGGGTTGTCTAAAAGAGTAGGTTATTCCGAACGAGGTCCGAGCTAGTCCGTCAGCCAGAGGATCGGAGGGGGCAGAGCTATAGCCTAAGCCTATCACTGACCTTGAAAAACTAAATGCTTGTTCCAAGCGTTTCGCTTATGTTGGCTGTAGGCCTACACCGGCGGCAAACGCCATCTCATTTATTACTTTTTTCATTGATTTCAAATTGCGTGAATGCAAAATTCTCTATTTCAGGTTCTTTAATCTTTATGAGAAATTTTAAGATAATTATATTTGCACTGATAGAAATTAGAAAATTGAAATAAAGTGATAGGCCTAAAGTACAAAGTTAAAACTGCTCTTTTCAATATCTGTTACTGTTAGGCCTAATACCAGAAACACCGCTTTTCTAAACTTCCGATTTGTTTAGCACATCCGATTAACTAGTTTTTACGTTCGGCACAGGACAATTTCATAGCGCGATAGGGCCTACTGTCAGAAGTTCAGAACTAAAGACAGTTTGCGCGAGAACTAGCCTATCTACAAGATAGCAAGACCAAAGACGACTCTAACATCTTTGGCAAGACTTTAAATTCGCTTCGAGACAGTTTCCAAAAAGTCAAGAAATGACCTCGAGACCGAGACAGTGCAAGTCCGAGACCGAGACATCAAAATACCTATTTCGAGACGTCTCGAGACAACCCACGTCTGAAATTGCCAACTTTGTCGCAGAGGTTAGTTAATAAATTTTGGCGATATATAAAGAGTAACTGCGCTCTATATGTGAAAGTGTGATCTGTGGTAACGTAAAAGACGCCTGAATGCGTTGATGTTAAAAGGGTTTAATGTGCCACTTTAGGTAAATATTTGCATTTACCATTGCGAGTTGTATTTAAATTTCGGGCAGACACGTAGTATCGGAGTACGTAAGTTTACTGGCGTCGTGAGAGTCGGTTGACGTCTCGGATATGGTACTTGCAGCTGAGGACAGACTGCTGACGGCAGTTAGCAGGAATACAGCCCACGTCCTGCGGAGCTTGTTTCCGCCAGTCATCAAGCGCAGTTATAAGTCTTAGCCTTCGCCCTAGAACTCACGATTTTGTATTACCAGCTAAGGATGATAAGAACTACATACCTAGGGTTCTCTATAGGAGCTTGCTCAAAAAATAACCAATGAACGAACAATCACCACATCATTAATTTCATTTCACTTTACCTTGTTACGGGGTTGCGGCTTGTCAACCTGATTTACATTAAACGATATATATATATATATATATATATATATATATATATATATAGGGGTAAGGTTTGGCGTAGTGAGGGTCGGTTAGGGTCAGGGTTAGGGCAAGGAATCTATATTAGGTCCTTGGGTTAGGGTTAGTGTCGTCATTATAAAACATGGTACCTTCCACGCAGCATGCCAAAAGATACTGTATAAGGCCAGTAAACTTACGCACCCCGATACTACATGTTTGCCTTTCATGTCTAGATTTAGCTTTCAGGGCGCCAGAGGCATCGATGTATTCTGCATGTTCTCAGTGTGTCTACCAACACCGCTACTCACCCATCGACGCACCGTCACTTGCCCCAAGCGCCTTTTGTTATTTTTGGAACTTTACAGCAACTGAACAAATTTAATTCCCTGAATTCTATGCATTTAAGAAATTTCTGTTTTACAATGGAGTTGTTCAGACCACAATTTGAGCATGGTGCTTGGCTTGAACCTGTCATTCAGTGAGCACACTAACTGTTAATTATTCCGTTTTGACTATAGGCCTACTTAGTTTTTATGACTTTCTGAGTCTGACTCTTCTGTGGACAAATGACAAAATGGAAATTCTAAAATTATATTTTTCTTAATTGTTGTATTTTTGCATATATTTTACCAGATAAGTATGACACAGTAAGGCGATGTTGATTTAATTAAGAAGGTAGCTCACACACACAGGTACCGGTAGATATCAAGTCACACGACTCCTGTTTATAGTTTGTAAGAATGTGGCAAGTGATTCTGTGTACTGTTTTCTTTATTGCAGCAAGCAATGTGCTAATTATCATGGATGTTCCTAAAGTCAATTGCAATGGAAGTAAATTGTTAGATTCTATTTCTGTTGACACTGAGGAAGATGATCCTGAGGGAGTCGCCCAAGTGGATGATTGCCAGAATAAGTGTATAAGTTATCTAAAGAATCGATCATTCAAGGTAGGTGTGCAGATAACTCACAGCTGATATCAGGCATTGCCAAATACTATGGCTGATGTTATTGTTACAGTAATATGTGATTTACATCGGTAATTAACCCTTCAATGACAAGCTGCATTGGCTTTCCATACATTTTAGTACACGCTTGCTCGTTGTTAAAGGGTTAATCAAGTCAGTAAGCATCTAGACACCTTACATATAGCACCTTTTAACACGTTGACCGCCACTATATTTTTTCTCTCCACGCCACGGAAAAAGTGGGAGAAAGTATGCATGTACATATATGTATACTATATGTATGTATGTTTCCATATAATAATATGGATATTTGTATATAAGTATATATATATATATGTATATATATATATGTATGTATATACTTATGTATATATGTATATACATGCATGTATATGTATACATGCATACATAGAAATGTGTATATGTTTAAGTATATGTATGTATTTATACATATATATATATATATGCATGCAGCTATATATATGTATGTATATACGTATAAGTGTATATATATTTTCATCTGTATATATATGTATATATATGTAAATGTATGCATATACTACGTATGTATATATATGTATGCATATATATGTGTGTATGTATATATATACATGGGTACATGTATATAAATACGTAAATATATATATCTCTGCATGTGTATGCATATATATATGTATATGAACAAGTACATTATATATATTATATATATATGTATATGTAGATATGTATGTTTGCGTATATATGTGTATGTTTATGTGTAAGTATATATATATATATATATATATATATATGTGTATATATATGTATAGTTTTTGTATACATATATATATTTATATATATACATATATATGTACATGTATATTATGCATTTATATTTCCATATATATAGATATATGGATATTTGTATATATAGGTATATATATATGTATGTATAACCATAACCATAACCAAAAATGTTATTCCTTCAAGTAGGCAACATCACAATTAACATCACAAATATATTATAGAATCGCCAACAAAAAGAAAAGGGAGAGAAACCCTTAAGGGACCAGGGTCCCGCTAACAGGGTTACCCATGTACATGGGAAACATAGCAGCAGGTATATATATATGTATGTATATATGTGTATATGTATATATATATATGTATATATATGTAGGTTTATGTGCATATATGTATATACAGATGTATGTATACATATATATATATATATTTATCTATATAATATGGATATAATATTATAGTATGAGTTATCTCGTACTCGGCGCCGTAGGTCGCAAAATAATATACGAGTTATCTCGTACTCGGCGGTCAACGTGTTAAGTATACATGTACCTTACAAAAGCACCACCTATGCTGGCCAAAATGGTGTTAGGTGTTAAATGCCATTAAGAAAAAATAGTTCATCAGTAAGCAAATAGTGTTCAAGCTCTAAAACAGTTACTGTTAGCAGGCTCCCACAAAAAGACCTTAACCAGTTATGTATTCCCATCCAGAGTTAACAGTTGACATGCTGTTTGGAGTTGCTGCACTGTGTTGCACTGAATGGTGAGATTGCCACCTTTCTAAACTAGGAAGTTGGGGCAGCGCAAGTCATGCAACCGACAATGTTATCATGTTTAAATGTCATTTATTAAAGATTTTGCATTAGGTACAAATATATTTCTATAATTTTTATTACATGATTTTTGGTTCAGTAATATTTGTCAATACACAGAAATATGGTCATATGGGAGCATCAATAATATATGTGGACTTGCCTAAGGTTAGTAAAAATCATAGTTTCATCGATAGCTTCTGTAGGCCGCCGCACTCACTTCTTAGAGGGCCGCATGCAGTCCTTGGGTCATGGACTGCATAGTAACTACTGCAGTATGCTGTTACTGACCATTGTTTCTTGTAGCCATCTGAATTCTTGGCTGAAGTGTTGGCCAGAGATGATGAACTGAACAATCGCCAAATCACTGACAAAGCCTGTGCTGGAAAAGTGAGTCATAGAAGAGATAAGACGTTGTGTTAGGTACATTTACACAACTTCAAATAAGGAGCATCCTCATTTCAGCTACAGTGGTCAATTCTGATGTATTCTTAAAAGTCTTGTTTTGATGAATTATCTTTTGCACTGCAGGTCCTCCTACTCCCACCTCTGAGGGTCTAAAATGGATGACCTAAATGACTTTATATTCACTCCAAACACAAAAAGTTAGGTTTTCTGTTGATTTAGGCATTATTCTTGTTTTAGTTCTTATTATCTGGTATGGTCTTATGGTATTATAAATAATTGTGAGGTGGCAATAAGATGTTATGGTGCACTGGCATAGTTGACTAGTTTGTTATTTTGCTCTTTCAGGTTGGTGGGCATGGGACTTCATTCTTGCTTAGCTTGCCAAAGATTATTTTTAAGAACTTCCAGCCATTTACGAATTACAAACGAACTATGACAGTACAGAATATAGATGTGGTATGTTTCATTTTATTCTGAAGTCTCACTTTCTCCATACTTACAGTAACTGAATGTATTTTGAAATGGGACATGTCTTTTTGTTGGCAGGTCCACATTTTTTAAAAGCATTTCTCTGCTGTTCATACTGATTTCATTCAGAGTTGGTAACTAGAGTTACCTCTGGGTTCTTTTAAAAGCCCAACAGGGTTGGCCTCGAAACTAACAGTGTACAACAAGCCAGAGATGGGCATGATTAGTTAATTGCAGATCGATTAGAATTAGAATTAGCTACTGCAATTTGCTAATTGATTAGAATCAGAATTAGCAAAATCTTGTAGCTAATCTATTAGAATTAGGATTAGCCACAGCTAATCAATTAGCAATTAGAATTAAGTTTCGATAATTGATACACATTTTAGTCACGTCATGAATTTGTCAAGTTTTGATCAAAGCAAAGCGAGTTACTACGGCAAGTTACTGTAGTCTATGATAGTACCCATTATTGTGTCTTTTATGCATGGCTTCTGCATTAGGGCTAGGCATTTAAGAATTGCACAATCAGGTTATAAAATCTCAAGAAGTTTCCCAGTGCTTTTATTCTCATAACTACTATTTTATTTTTTTAAAGTCATAAGTTATTATTGCTAGAAACTGTATAAAATACTAGCATGTATGGTTTGCTGCTACAGTAAATTAAACTTCACATCAGCTGGGATTGAGTTTGATGCCATAGTATAGGTAATTGTTGTTCCATCAGGTGCCCCTTACCATGTTTTTCAAACTGGAGAAATCTGGTTACTTCAATCTTCTGAGGCCACCAACAACGACATGCCGCACTGGACCTGGCACAATCATATACATTACTGTCGAGTTCTGTCCTCATGAAAACAAGGTAATGTTAGTTACCAATTTTTTGCAGTAAAATTGTGCTTACTTCATTTTGTTCGTTTGTGTAAGGTAACTTTAATTAGAGGTAACTGTTTGCAGCATAGTTCAGGTTCTTGGGGTTTTAGAAACTTTTGGCTGAACTCGGATGTTAAACAAACAGTAGACAAGGTGGCATCTGGATAACCCATACCGTGCAAGATGTATGGCTCAGAATGTTTGACTGTGTTTGTGTGGTGCCTCATGATTCCAATATTGGATGGCTTGTCTAGTGTTATTTACTCAGAAACCTGCAAAATGGGTTATAATGCTCCAAGTTCAAATGCTTGCCATAATCCAAATTATTTATAGTGATGTGAAATGATTCTTTTGCAAGTGAAAATGATCTTTGTGCCAGTAACAAAAATTAATTTTATATTGTACCATGGTAAGATGTAGCAAATAATTAATTATAGTGTACATGCTAAACGTTTCAATTTGCCTTTTTGTGCTGATTAAATATTAGACTGAATATTGTTAATGTCAAATCCATATCTGCCTTCAGCCTCTTCAAAGATGCAATTCTGTCTGAAAGTCAAGTCAATTTCATTTTGTCCTCTGAACCTGATTCTACCCTCTTTAGACGAATGTCGTGGACTAATTCCTTGTGTTGTCAACCTGCTGAAAGTTGCTTTCCTTCTTGATATGCCTATACTTTTGGGTATATATCCTCTTCTCATGAATCCTTTGTGATTTTACAATGGATTCTTTAGAAGGGGTACACTAACTACATCTCAATATATTACTGTAGCATATAAATAACTACACATACAGATGTGTAGGATATAACCAAGCAATTACTTATCATTTAAATAATTTTTGTTACCAATTTTAACCATATTTTACTATTCTAACTGGTAAAAAATTATTTTTTACTTATATATCAGCCATCCAGATTCTTTATTAAAAAAATATATTGCAAGCGAATTAAATTTTACACAACTAACCCAGCATAGGCGAGTCAGATCTCATCAGTTGGGCAGTTTATAGTGACAGAGAAACAGTCTACTCTACAGAATCAACAATGTGTGGCATGGTGGCTGATTGCAGTGATTGGTTAGACTGCTCGGCCTGTAATGAACAAGCCTTGCTTGCCTAAGCCAGTTACTCTGTAGGGACCTTGAGCAAGTCCTTCACTCTTGTTCAGCATCATCGATGCTATGTTGTATGGTCGTGTCAATTCTGAACTTTGGAAGGAGGTCAATATCAAAATTCACTTGGATTGTATTGTATAAAAAAAGATGGGGTTAGATAAGCTGGATTGTATAAAAAACACGGTTAGATAAGATGGATGCAAACAAAAGGACCACAGCTCTGCCACTTGTATGTTATACCACCAAGGTTAGGTTTGATCATATGATCTGTGTTTTGTGTATGGATTATTGTTTGGTAGATGTTAAAGTCATATGCTCACATTAGATGATTCTGCGTACATACATTATGTTAATTTTGAAGTCAAAATCTAATTCAAATCTCGGCAAATTTAAATGTAGCATTGAATTTGTCATGAAAATTGCATTTTGAGTTTTTAGACTAGTAAACGAATTCTTGAATTTCTTACAGGACTATCAAGCCACATTGACAGTTGGTGCTTTAGGACACGAAGTCCATGTTCCAGTTGAAGCCATTGGTCCAAGGGCTGTTCTTGATTTTCCAGACCAAATCTCATTTCCAGATGGGTGTTTGAAGTATCAAAATGTTAAGACAATCCTTGTGCGTAACATTGGAAACAAAGCTGCCCAGTTTACTTTGTCTGCTGAAAAGTAGGAATTCTTCTTACTTGTTGGAAATCAAGTAGTTTTGCTTATCACTAATTGGGTCATTCATTAACTTCTTAATTGTAGATTTGGGAATACCCTATGGGGTTAACAACCAGCAATAATTTTTTAAATCGTGCATTTAAATTTGTTTTTGCAAAATACCAGTAAGAGATAGGCTTGCCATTTTCACGATGCTGTGACTTCACGGTTACACATGCATATCTGTTAACACTTTTACGAGCTACATTAGTTTCCCCTGTCTTTTTTAGTACATTTTCGTCATTAAAGTGTTAACACCTGGTCACTGACTTTGTCTTATAAATAATAGCAGCAACTGAAGTAAATTCTGAATGAAAGCACTTATCTGAAGCTACTCAGTAATAGATGTCAAGATTGGATGTTTAGAAAGACGGTTAAAAGACTGATTTTTACATGGAAATTGACATGTTTGCAACATCTTCATTTCATGTGCCTTTCATTCTTAGGCCATTCGGTGTCGAGCCCTTGTTTGGCCATTTGGAAATGAATGAATGCACTCAGGTGGACGCTGTGTTCCAACCGATGAAAACTGGTAACCACAGCAGTCGAATGATTCTCCATTTAGACTCTGGTTAGTGTGCTCTCTAAGCGTGTGCCTGTGCAGTGTGCATGTATGTGAACAACTTGTATGTGTGCACCTTATAGAGTCTTTTAGAGGCACTACCAAACGCAAGAGCCTTTCATTCTTTAGATTCAACATTTCAACTTTTCTTCACTGGTCTAGTTTTTTCCTACCGCCACTGGATTACTGTCATCTGCCTCAGGCTCCTCTACTTATTATCACCTCACAGGCTTTATACTTCAAATTGAAGCCTGACCTCTTCAAGAATTCCTACCCTATCCATTCGATCCTCTGCATTCAAGGCTTTCTCGTCCTCAACAAAACCTGCCTTCACAAATGTTCTGCCTCATCTCTCTGGCAAACAGACTCAAATCTCCACTGGACATTGATCTGTGGAAGACCTCTGTGATATGACTCATTGCTTGTGAATAAGCTGGTGCCCTGCACTTAGGTTTAGAATAATGCTTTCGAAATTTGGAGTTTTTGATTGAGCACGCACTATCTTGCTTTGATTGCTTTGATTATGACCAGAATTTTAATGGATATTTAAAATTGACACCAAGATTATATGTTTCTTGCAACACCTTAAAGAGAAGCCAACACAAATTCAGTTCTTCGGACTACATTCCAAAAATTAGCACAATGGAATCATTAACGTGGCTTATTTAATTGAGCAATTCCCTATATGTTTCTTCTTGTTGTTTATAGGTGAGAACATTCATATTGGTCTCTCTGGTGTGGCTCAGGATTCTTTGGTGAAGCTGAGCCGAACCTCCGTCCACTTGGATGATACGTACATAACGATGACCAGCCAGCACAGAGTGAACATTGTTAATCATGGTCCAGTCATTGCACATTTTCGTTGGTCAAGATTTGCCACTTTGGAGGAGGAAGATCAAAACCGGATGACGTAATTACTTTCAGTAGTCTAACTTTGTGCTGACTGATGACTTATTGGAATTTTATCAGCTAGCCAGCTAAACTTTCTTGTCTTTCAAGATCTTAATTAGGCATTGTTAAATTTGAAATTCATGTACACTGCATAGCACCTTTTTGGGCCTGTTTGAGTTAGGTTAAATAACTGCCTAGATTGTTTGTTCTTTCAACCTTAGTCCTCAGGCATGATGCTGCTAGTCTCCAGCCAGGGAGGGATATTTAGGCCAGAGTGCTGTTGTGACAACTTTAGTCCATTAAGTGGAACAGCCTTTCCTATAAATATGGAAAGATACATGGGGAAAAGTATAGGCATAAGTTACTTCTTTCAAAAAGATGTATCTGTAGAAGTTCATGTAAAAACTGCGACTTGTAATCAAGAAAATGAGTAGTTGTTCATTGAGGCCTGTGATTTGAGGTCATCTTTAAAGGATCTCCACAAAAAATTACCTTCTGTGGATCCTTCCCTCCTTTATCCGTATTTGTCTGAATTTGGCATTATCCTCCCCAAAGGCATTACCCTTTGCGAATGTCCATGCTGCAAAGGAGCATTAAGTCCGAGATTAGCCTACCATGTTGATCTTGCAGTGCTAACTGTGCCACAGGGTGGACTACCTTGATATTTTTGTATCCAGCAAAGCAACTCATTGAGTTTGATGTCTAAGGCACAGGTTAAATGAAAATAACTGGTTGTACCAAATATACAACACTTGATGATACAACACTATTGGCGGGTAAAAAAACGATTTGGTAGAACTGATAAGAAAGCTCAAGAGTGAAAGCGAGAAAGCAGGACTCTACTTCAATATAAAGAAGACAAAGATCATGACAACAGAAGAGGAGGACAGTTTTGAAGTAGACGGAGAGGAAATAGAAACAGTAACTAGCTTCACGTTTTTGGGATCAGTAATAGAAAAAGAGGGAAAGTGTGATATGGAAATAAATCGTAGAGTGGCGATAGGAAAAGCTGCAATGAATGGTCTGGAAAAAATATGGAAGGACAAACATGTGAGTATAGACACGAAAAAAAGATTGGTGAAGGCTTTGATCATACCAACGGTAACATACGGCAGCGAGACATGGACAATGACCAAGAAAATGAGAAAAAGATTAATGCATGCGAAATGTGGATATGGAGGAAGATGCAGAGAATATCATGGATAGAGAAAAGGACCAACGATTGGGTGCGCTTGAGTATCGGAATTAAGCAGGAAGAGACACTACAACAAACAGTAATTGAGGTTCTTTGGTCATGTCATGCGATCAGATGGATTGGAAAAGGAAATGATGTTAGCATATGGAGAGGGAAGGAGAAAACAAGGACGACCAAGGAAAAAGTGGATGGACGAAATACATGAAACAACTGGAATGAATTTGGCAGAACTGAGAGATGCGACGGCGGACAGAAGGAAATGGAGAGGCTTGATCATGACGGTCGCTAGAGTTCAAGGAACTGACAGCACAAGGTAACAAGGTAACCAAATTTATATACAAATGTCGACTTCTCTATTGGGCATAAATCCCTTCCACTTGCCTGCTTTTGGGTCAACCCTTTTCACCTCTGTCTGTAGGTGTCGGTTATGAATGACTTCAGTACACTGTATTTTCTCAAGAGGTATTCTATAGTGGACAACATTTCCATTTTCTTCATTACCAGAAACTCATTACTCAGAGTTCTTTGATTGACATGCCTTGTTGCCTTTAGGATCTTCTGTAGCAAGAGCAATGATGAATTGTGGAAAGAAATTGCTGGCCAGTCCTCTCAAGTCGATCGATTTCATGTTATCAAAGAGCCAGTGATCAAAAAACGAGTCATAGAAGACCACAGAAAGGTCATTACACAATAATTTTAAATCATTTTAGGGCAATACATGCTTGCTCAATACCTGAGGCCAGGTCTAAATTATGAGAAATGTGCAAAATTTCACAGGATTTCTGGGTAAATTCCCGAATATTATAGAAATTTATAAGAAGATCTTATGGCTTTCTGATTGAATAATGCTTCCATAGTGCTGTCACATTTCAGCAAAAAATTTCTATGAGTTTGTATGCATACATACAATATATTAACAAAGAAACTCAGAGTCTGAAATGTGCATCTGTGCTTTCACATGCTATACTGAATTCTTAGCTTTAAATATATTTTGAATTAAGTTGACTATAATATATCATTGTGGACTCTTGAAAAATCATTTTAATCTCATTTATTTGATTTTCAAGGAAAACATTTCTTTTGAGAAGTGTTTTTTTCACATCTTAAACTAGTATGAATAGGATGTTCCTTTGATTGTGTTTGATTTTCTGCCAGTGATAATTTTATTATTCAAGTTAGTCTTAGAGTTACATATATGTATAGTGCCAGATTTTCAATCCCAATGTCTTGTAAATATATTGATCCATGTAAATTATGAAGATCTATATCTTTAAAGGTTGTAGCTAGATGGGTAATAGATTGATGATGGTCTTTCAGTATTCATACTGGTGTGCATTTGAGGGGTTGTTAATTTGCTCTGTGTAAATATTCATTCAGATGCATAATCATGTACAAATGATTTACTATTCGAAATTGTTAGATGTAAGCTGATGTTTTATATTGTAGAGACTCGCAGAGGATATGCCATATGTCGATGGTGCATTTTCAGTTGATCCTTCTGAGGGCGACATATGGCCTGGTTGTTCTTGTGATGTCATGATTATTTTCCGACCAATGGCTATCCAGTCTTGTACGGCTGTGGCCTTCTGTGACATAACAGGTAGAGAATCCCGCCTTCCTCTGAGCCTTCATGGCAAAGGTATTGGCCCGAGAGTAGAGCTTTCATATGATAATCTGGACATCGGAAAGATATTTGTTGGATCAGAGCATTCTTATGACGTAGTTCTTGCCAACAAGGGCTTCATCGGTGCTTCATTTCGTTTTCTGCCTTCCACTTCAACGTTTGGACGTTGTGTTCAGTTTGTTCCTGTAAAGAACAGCATTGCAGCAGAACAGTTGCAGGCTGTTTCAATAAACATTCAGTGTGAAACACTTGGCAACTTTGAGGAGCAGTTTCATGTGGAAATCATTGGTTTGCAAGAAAAATTGAGGCTCACAATTCGGTAAGCCATTACAGATTTAAGCTTTTTAAGTCTATCTAATCAATTTTCACTTCCTCATTCGGAAAATGAGCACAGTTATAGAAATATGGTGTTTATGTCAACTGAAAGCAGTGATTTATCCTGTGCATAAAAATGGATTGCATTTGTGAGCCTTTTGTGCAGTTTACTTGTAGGCAATTGGTTGATCATGTGAAACATTGTTGCTGACCTGATATGAGCAACCTGACTGGAAGCACAGGATAGAGCTATAATGTGGACAATTATTATTTATGTACTGTAATGACTAGCTGGCTGTCAGTCCACAGGTGATGCTCCAATCCAGAAACTTCTATAGCACTGTTATCATTGTGCATAAGTCTTCAATCAATGTTCGCTTCTAAGCAAAATCACATTCTAAAATTGCAATCCTTTGGACAGAGCATTGCAGCCAAGGTCCATCAGGCCTATGAGTCCGGAAGATGGGCTACAGGGTAAGCCATTCGAAACAGATATTCGAAACAGATGGGATCTCAGTCGTGACCTAAATGCCATCAAAGATCAGATCTAACAGAAACTGGCAGCAATTTCCAGAGCCAAAAACTGGCAAAAGAGAAAGACCCTGTACTGTTCAGGTTCAGGGTATATAGGGACTGATATGGCCAAAACTCAAGCTTTTGCCTTCATTGGTTCTGAACTATGGAATCAGCTTTCTCCATCAACGCATTCGTCACTGTTGACTGGTACTCCAAGTGCATCTTTTCGCTGCCTCAACCACTTTCTTTCTCTGGTCTTTTGCACTGAGACGCCTCTGATTGGCGTGCACTGCGAGAGGCACTTTATAAACATATAGATACAATACAATACAATACGAGTCAGAACTTCCAATGAATGAGTGTGGCACCGGTGAGCACAGACAAGAGATAAGCTAGCTGGCTAAGGTGTGTTAGTATATAGGTTAGGATACAAGTTTTAAACTTGATCTGTTCTATAAGAAACAGTGTAATGATGCAGTGGAAGATTGATATATTGGGTTTTGGGTGTTTTTTCGTTATAGGCCTGGTCAAGTAGTTTTTAAGTAGGGAACAACCGGAAATCGCTTCGGCCATTTGCCCCGGCCGGATATCGGGTTTTTCGGAACTATTCGCCTCGGCAAATAATACCCACGCAAATACCTACAATTTTTGGAATTCGATCAATCTCAAGATTATAGTTACAATTTACAAATAAATTATACAACTGAACTAAATTTTTGCAAAAATTTAAGTATTTAACCGAAAATCGCTATTTAGCGCTGAGATTGGTTGTCATTGTTCTAGCCCTTCGTACTAATATCTAATTGGTTCATTATTACAGGTAAAAAAATAATGTTTATGCTGATCTTTTTTTATTACATGTAAAAAACGGTACTCGGTTCGTACCCGGATCCGGCAAATAGTACATCCAAATACTCGGATTTGCTACCCGGTAGAAAATGTCTACCCGGTTGTTCCCTATTTTTAAGCAATCACAATGTGCGATTGTGTGACACAAAGACCATGAAGACATTTAAATCACAGCTCAAGACCTATCTTTTTAAACAATCATATGACTGTCACTGACTCTTTGAACTCTTGTGCAGTGCCCTTTCATTCGGCCTCAGCTGAGCTACGGCGCTACACAAATAGTCTTATTATTATTATTATTATTATTATTATTAATTATTATTATTATTATTATTATTATTATTATTATTATTATTATTATCATCAAGCGTTGCACAATAGAGGAATGACAGTTAACATAATCAAGCGTTAGTGTTGTTGTGACCATCGTTCTTCGACTTCTCCCTGGTTGGGCAGTCTTGACATAGTACCCTGGAAGGCGACTGCATTGAAGCGCTGAACAGTCACCAACAGGCTCTGAAAGAGGAAGCACGTCTCATGGTTATCTCCGGTAATTGTTGTAAGGCGTCGACCCAGCTCTGAAATGAAAGCGAGACCCTCCCTGTTGAGAGGGCCAAGGGTTTCCACGGCGACCTGTATGAAGATGTATCCTCCTCTGTAGCTCGGTGTATTTCGTGTGTTTCCTTGTGGCTGCTATCTCCTCCACTGCCTCTGCCTCAGCCGCCGTCCTGGTGATGTATGAGGTTATCCACCATCGTCGCATCCCATATCAAGGCTCTTCCACTGCGCCATGGAATCAGGGTCTGGCCATCTGGTCTCTTCCCACCCGCTCCGGTCAGGCCCGACTGTTCCTTGACCGCTGGGATTCAGGCTCTGGTGGGGCTGCGGAAGATGAGGTCGTTGACGGTGCCATGCTGTAACAACAGCAATCTTCCAGAAAAAAAACTAATACCTGCTTATTATTATTATTATTATCATTATTATTGTTATTATTATTGTTATTATTATTATTATTATTATTATTATTATTATTATCATTATTATTGTTATTATTGTTATTATTATTATTATTATTATTATTATTATTATTGTTATTATTATTATTGTTATTATTATTATTATTATTATTATTATTATTATTATTATTATTATCATTATTATTGTTATTATTATTATTATTATTATTATTATTATTATTATTATTATTATTATTATTGTTATTATTGTTATTATTATTATTATTATTATTATTATTATTATTATTATTATTATTATTATTATTATTACAATTGCTTCAGAATTACAGTTACTGTGTCTCCCTCTTGCCTCTAGTTGAAATGTCCATTGGGACATTGAGGTAGGATTTAGAAGATGCATCAGCTACTTACTATCTGTTGACAGTGCTTTTATGTGATGTCCTAGACCTAGCTTAGTTTGCTGGTTGCAAGATGACTTGTGTAATTGTAGTATTTTCTTCTGACTTTATAAAGTTTATAAACATTTATTTCTAGTTTTATTCTAGTGTTAATATTTAGTTATTTTTTTGTTTTTCTGTAGTGGTTCTGTGATTAGACCTGCTCTTGACGTTGATATTCCAAAGCTGAAATTTGGACATGTTGCATATGGTGAGCTAGTTAACATTTTTTAAACTGCTGCTTATTTTTATCAACAAGATTGTAGTTTGGGCCTTTTTGAATTTTGAAAAACTCTTCCCGTTTGTCTTGAACAGCATTTTTTTCATAGTGGCTATGGTTATGGTATTATGTACTCTTTAAGTGCTCAATTATTTTGGTGATTTGCAGGGATGTTCATTGTGTTTTAGTTTCCAGTTGAAAATAGGAAACACGTATGCTTCAGTTTCAAGCATATTGGCTGAACAATTTTTACTCGTTCTTTGAGGCTGCTTACTGACAGATGGTTTGAATGGATTTGTATTTTAGGCTTCACTTCAACAATGACCTGTCGTCTGTTGAATACTTCTCTTATTCCAGTCCATTTCAAGATATATGTTCCAGGTGATGGAGATAAGCCTGTAGTTTGTAATGATGATTTCTACAGACGTAAACTAGATCCTTCTTTGGCTAAGAAGTCTCTCGTGATGCAGCCGTTGTTCAGCAGCGGTGAAGAGATGGCTACCAGTAAGGGCCAAGTTGCACAATCTGTGAATGCTGATGCAAGCTGTAACAACAGCAATCTTCCAGAAAAAATAACTGATATCTTCACTGCTTATGAGAAGGAATTTAATTGGAATACAAACTGTTCTTTATCTGGTAATGGACAACCAACAGCTGCAAAAGAAAACTGTCAACAGGAAGGCAGCTGTCTGGGAAGTGAACAAGGTTGTGACCAGAAGATTGACTGTAGTCCATGTAACAAAGCTTTTGTCAGAGAGAGAAAAAACAAATGCAAATGTAACCAGAAGGTCACAAAGGATCAAGTCTGCTGTCTTGATCCCTGTTGTAAAGTAGACGTCAAACTGTTGAATGGAAAGTTCAACCAGTTCTCAGACTGTGGAGATAGAAATTGTTTAGAAAAAGAGTGCCAGTTTATCAGTAAATTCTGTGAAGATAAGGAGGTTTGCAGTCCTAAGGAGGTTAGGCGGACTCCAGTGGGATGTTGCCTCGGATGTGGAGAGCCTGGAATTAAGGTTGGAGATGCTTGTATAAAGTGTGGAGGGACGGAACTTCTTATGCAGAACCCATCTGCTGCTGATGTAATTCCGTTGGCAGATTCTGAGGTAAATGCAAAGAATGCAGAAAAAACTCAATCGAAGGCAGCTCGGCCGCCAAAGGAGTTCAATATTGAACCAGCTGAGGGCATTCTACATCCCAAAAGTGAAGTTGAAGTTTCTGTTGGTCTCTGCTCAAACACAGTGTCAAAGTACTTGAACATGTTGACAGTGGATTTGATAGACATGGAAGTGGCAGTTCTTACAATCCCTCTCTCAGCCAGGTATATGTAGCAAGTTATTCTGGTTGTATGTGTATGTAGTAATTATGTGATAATGGAGGCAATTATTAATGAAATATATGTACCATGTATGTACCATAGGGACTGGTTCAAAAGACTGGTTCAAAAGTTACTTAACTAACCGTTATCAACAAGTTTCATGCAATGGTAAATTATCCAACTTCCAACTTATTATGTTTGGTGTTCCTCAGGGTTCTATTCTCGGACCTCTCTTATTCTTAATATACATTAATGATCTTCCTAACTCCTCGACTCTCCTTCATTATATTCTATTCGCTGACGATTCTAATGCTTTTCTTTCACATGCCTCCTACGAAGAACTAATCAAAATAGCAAACGAAGAACTAGCAATGGCTAATGATTGGTTCAAAGCTAACAAACTCTCCCTAAATATTTCTAAAACGAACTTTATTATTTTCAGATCCAATAAAAAGATTATTCCACCCTCTGATAGCGTACTAAAAATAGACAACATAATAATTCCACAAGTCGCTTCCTCTAAGTTTCTTGGGGTCCACATTGACCAACACCTGAAATGGAATACACACATACTAGAAATCACTAAGAAAATTTCAAAAACATTGGCATTATTCGTAGAATATCCTACCTTCTTCCTCCCCACATACTTAACAACTTATACTTTACCCTTATATATCCTTACTTGACTTACTGCAACTTCATCTGGACTTCAACTTACGACGCCCACCTGATGAATCTAAGGGTCATTCAGAAAAAGGCCATAAGACTAATCACAAGATCTGCTGCTAATTCCCATACCAGACCTCTGTATCTGAAATTTAATCTTTTAAATCTTTCTCAAATTAAGTTTATTCAAACTGGTGTGTTTATGTACCAGTATGGCAGAAATATCCTCCCTCCTGCTTTTCTCTCCTATTTCAGCCCAATTATACCTATCAATGACACTAGAAGCAATAGAGAATACTCATGCATCTTCGCAAGAACAAACTCACGTAAGTTCTCAATCAAATACCAAGGTCCTCTCGTTTGGAATAACCTTCCTTTGGTCATTCGTGAGGCTAAGAGCCTCGTTCATTTTAAACACTTGATCCGTGCACACGCAATGAGTATTATTATGTAGCTTTTTGTGCTATATCTCATTCTATTGATTGCCCGTTATCCAATTTAAAGTGTACTGCCTGATACAATTATAAGGTTGTAATGCTTGTTATACTTAATGCTCTGTGTCTTGGCAGTGCCTTGTTGTTCTTATGTTCTCATAACGGTGCTTAGTTTTATTAGCATTTGATTTTTGGTTGTTTCTGTTTAATTTCTTTGATTTTGTTGAGTAGGGATGGAATTCCCCTGCCGTCCATTTAGTCCTAGAAAATAACTTGCAAGTTTTGCTATATAGTTAAAGCAATTAGGCCCCTATTCAGCGGGACTTGTCCCTTCGGGTGTGCCCTTTGCTCCCTCATACCATCTCTTCATAGATAAACTTCTGCAATAATTGTTTGTGAACTTTATATACTGTAGTTTCATGCTGTTAATTTTGTTTTGTTTCTGGGATCAATAAATTGATTGATTGATTGATTGATTGATTGATTATGACATCTGATATTGCACCTTTAAGCATCTCACAGATATTTTAAAAATATATGCTGTACAGACTCAAATACAGTATGAATATGCAACAGAAAACTGTTCCAAGAGGAAGGCCCAACATAGGACAAGTTGAAGTGTGGAATCCTGGTGTCTGCTTGTCCTTACGGGCAACAGAGCACATCAGTAGCCTACTTGGCTGACTCAAGACTGGAACACAGAGCTCCTGATGTGTGCTGGTTTGGTGCCGACATGTCCCGGCTTTACAACTTTAGCAGACTCTGTGACAAATTTTGTTTTATATACATCCTAGTAATTTTCTTTTGAAAGAGTTGCCTTTTGATACACCAATACTTTGAAAGCTACTTGTTTAAGTTGGGCTATTTCTTTATAGTGGTTATACTTTCAAAGTTGGCAGATGGATTTGTGTCTTTTGTCATTGTTTTCTTGTTACATTTGGCAGTTTTTCCATTTGTAAAGATTCACAGGTTATTTTAACTGAGTACTGCAATGGTTCTAACACAGACTATGCATCTTCTGACCCTCTTAAAACCCGTGTTATCTTTTGTTATTTGATGTGCTGCAATTATTACTGCTGTATGTTTGCACTGCACACAATACTGCACATTTGAGCTGCATTCAATCTTGAGTAAGATCAGTTATGCATACAATTAATGTTCCATTTTGTCTGTATTTTTTGTCGCTAACCTTTAGGTGTATAGTGCCACCAGTGAATCTTCTAGCTCCATCTGCAGACCTCGGAAGATGTTTCTTGCGCTATCCATACCAGCTAGTAATCCAGCTGGAGAATGACTCCGATCTTCCAGCCAAGTACAACGTTTTGTCACAACAGAATTCAGAGGATGAGTCAATTCATTATGCAGCCACTGACCCAGTGGTATGCTATGTGTTATACTGTAATGCACTCAATACACAGCACACATGTTTAGTGCTGTCAAGTCTCAGAATGTGGTGCTGATTACTTTTATGTAATACAGTCCATGAAGCATAGATAGGGTATGGTATTTATGGTTGACTTGTTATACAAATCGTGGATTATATTTGGATTTCATGCAGTGTTGGTCTTCTATTTGCTTCTTGGGACTCCATACTGTTGTTGAATGGCTGCTTGACCTTGCCGTATGTTGCCTTCTGTAGCCTTGCTGTACCTCACAGGTGTAATTTTTGGGAGGTACAGGGTACCAGATAGCGTACCCTCCACTGCATATGGATTTTGTTTTGGTTGAGCACCTGTGATTAACATGGTTCCAATGACTTAACTTTCTTGAATGTTGAATTTGGATATTAAAATTACAATGGCCATGATGTGTTTTTATGGACTCCTCTTATGAAGTACTTTCAAAACTCGCCTACTGTCCGGAACCTCTGCTGCTTTTGGTCATCTTGTGTACTTTAGCTTCTCTGGCCTCATATTTTAAGTTTCTTTTCCACAGATAGGTGTACATTTGTTCGCGTACTATTGAAAACAATTCCCAAATATCAGCATTATCATCACCATCATCATCATCATCATTATCATCACCATCATCATCATTATCATCAGTATTCTTATCATTATTATTATAATTATTACTATTATTATCATCGTGAATGATAAGCAGCACCATTACAGTTATGTAGCAGTAGCAAAATGGAAAGGATTTCCACTTTCTAGACCATAGTACTTTCTAGACCTAAGTACTCTGTAGACCAAAGTACTTTCTAGACCAAAGTACTTTCTAGGTATTGTATTGCATTGTATTTGATCATTTATAAAGTGCTTCTCACAGCATAAGCCTTTCAGAAGCGCTCCTAGTGCGAGGTACCTTGAGCGAAAAGGAAAGTTTTAAGGTGTGAGAAAGAGGCAGAGATGCCACCAAAGAGAATGGTAGAGTGTAGAGAAGGGGGAAGTCCATTCCATAGAGAGGGACATATACAGGCAAAAGATCTGGATTTAGCCATTGTCGTCCTAACAGGGTGTACGAAGAGGTCAAGCTGGGCAGAGGATGTCAGAGGAGGCAGTGATGTGGTAGAGAGGGGATGGAGAATTTGGTGACAAAGATAGTTTGGAGCAAGACCCAGTTGAGATTTGAGCATGAGAATAAGAACTTTAAATTGGATGTGCGGCGTGCGCAGAGAGAGGAAGCCAATGAAGTTGTTCAGCCATAAATGTAGAGATGTGAGAGAATTGAGGAAGGCGAGCTACAAGTCTGGCTTAGATGCCGGCATTTCATATACCATACAGTTTGCCTTGACCAATGGTTCTTGTGTTTACTTTGGTCTATAGGGCATAGTTCTTGGGGAAAGTGTTGAGGATATACCACTGACAATTTATCCTCAGAGACTTGGTGTCTGTGAGGTGAATGTACCTGTAGTTCTGGATGGTCAAACGATTCCGTTGTTGGTAAGTTTACGTTTGATTATGTTGTATGCACCATATGCACACATTTTGCCTTTCATGCATGTGATTCAACTACTTGTTACAATATATGTAAGAATCTGCAATTAGTTTGTAATTCATTCATTCATTCATTCATTCATTCATTCATTTCGAGCACTTGTTATAGCGCCCCTTCAAGATTTCTACTCAGAGGCGCTCCCGACTACAGCGGACACTGAGTCGGAGTTTCACGCCGAAGCGCATGAGCAATTGCGAGTGAAGGACTTGCCCAGGGTCCTTACACGGCGGCTTGAGGTGGATTCGAACCCGCAACCCTCCGGCTGCAAGGCACCGAACATACCCCTACACCACCGCGTAATAGCTCTGGTTCATATAATATAATCTACAATGATGACACACGAGCAGCTGTTGAGAAGCCTATGCAGCTGGCAACTTGGAATTATGCAAGGACTTACTTTTGTAGCTTCTAATGTGACTCTGCCTCTGTCTTCTGTGTCTATCTGTGTCTGTCTGTGTCTATGTCTGTCTGTCTGTCTCTGGTGGCAAACTTGGCCCAGCCTGGCCCCTTCAGGAAGTGACACCACATTGTTCTGTCCTGGGCCTGCCTCCACACTATATGTAGGCCAAAGTTTAGATCTGCAAGATTACAGAGATCCTGAGTGGCCGATTGGGCTGGTAGCCCGCTCGTCACGCCGGCGCCCCGGGTTCGCTTCCCGGTCGGGTCGGTTTATCAGAGATTAATTTCTCGGATCTTTACTGCGGGTGGCTCGGTCGCAATTTAAACGTGGAGTACGAGGTTGCTTTCTGCCTCCGACACTAATCATCTTCGATATGAAAAAGTGTCGTTAAAAAAAAAAAAAAAAAAAATCTGCAAGATTCTTCCTCTCAACTTTATTCCTCCTAGTTTTAGATTGACCACTTTGTGGTTTTCTCCAATCCTTTGGGGCCTTGTTCATGGGAGCAAGAGTCCAGTGGGTTCCTGATCATCTGTAGGGCAGGCAACATGTCAGATGAAGTGCAGTCTGCATCTTTGGACAGTGGCAAAGACCGGTGCCAGTGATCGAAATATATGGAGCCCACAATCCACTGTGGTGTGGTAGATACCACTATCGGGAAGGAGATTTTCACATACCTGGATTATGCAGACAATGCTTCACTCCTGGTGGAAGTGGCATAGGTTTTTACTCCTGTTGCTGGAGGTTATGGGCAGGGAGGCCTAACCTTGTGGTTTGGAGATCAATTGGGAAAAGACCAAGAGCAAAATCACATTGGAACATTCATTTAGTAAAATGTTTACATGCCACTGATGTCAGTGGGTCATTACCACCATCAAGTGTATTTTTAGGCCACAGGTGATGAGGATGCTTCAGTTTCTGCATAAAAATAATTTGTTTCTATCTGACTGACCTAAACAGATGAGACTTATGGTAGATTGAAAAGATATATGCTGAATCGTAATCGTATGTTTAGTTTCCTTTAACTCATTATGTTTTTTAATATGGCAGTTTAAAGTGACATGTCGTGGTGAAGGTCCTGTTCTTATGGTGAAACCCAGTTGCCTTGATTGGTCAAAGATCCCTGTTTTGTGCAAAGTGGAAAAGACCATCACTTTATCTAACGAGTCACCAATTCCTGCCAAGTTCTCAACAAGTCTGGTAAGACAGTTTCAGTGACATAAAATTATTTCAGTTTATATTATATATACCGGTAATATCAATTTTGATTTTAAATTTCAAATGCATGAAATGTCATGAGCTGTCTTTTGTATTTATTGTTGACTGCCTCTCACTGTATATATGTATGGGTGTATGCATCAAAACTTCATCAGATAAAATTAATGCAAACAGCTGAATTTATGTACCGCTACACTAAGAGAGAACTGCCAAATGCATTTGATAATTATTTTGACCTAGTCATGGACATCCACTCCTACCATATAAGAAACCCAGCACAATACAGAGGTGAATTTGCTCGCACCAATACAAGGAGCTTCGCAATTAAAATAGCAGGCCCATCTCTATGGAACAGTCTGCCACAGGTTCTCCGTGATATTCCAAGTCGTCCCCACTTCAAGAGGGAGCTTAAACTTTATATTATGAAACAATATTAAGATATCTGATTAACTGCTTTTACCATTGTTTTGTTGATGCATCTGTCTGTAGTTAAGATAGTTAAGTTTAAATAAAATAATGTCCTATGTTACTCATTATGTCAATCACAACAGCTTATAAACTGCTGTCTTGAACTGATCTAGTTACATAGGTGGCCCTACTTAGCGGGACTATCGTCCCTTTTGGGCTCCTCCTTTTGGTACCCACTGAATGTTGTACCCATTGAATGTTGTCCAGCTTTATCTATTATTACTTAATCTGTTTGATATATATTTTGTGAGATGCTCATTTTCTGTTATGTTGCAACGTTCTTTGGTGCCAATAAACATTTTTGATTGATTGATTGATTGATCAAGATAATTAGCATCTTAAGTACCTTACAAAAGTGTTGCCTATGCTAGCTGAAATGGTGTTAAATGCTATTAGGAAAAAAATTATGTCATTTATCAAGCAATGTTGAGATAACTAGAAATGTTACCAGTACCAACCTTGTGTTCATACATGTTGAGTTCCTGGACCAATGACGGGGTGGCAGCACACAATGTCACCACCATCCAATCCTGTGGGCAGCATAGATAGGTCAGAAGGGTGAACCACAGCTATCCATCATCTGCTGTCATCTCTTAAGTATTATTATTATATGCATTTATCAAGTGCTACTATCTCATGAGACCCAACACATTAACCATCTTCAAGGAGGCTCAAACCTGTACTCTCTGCAGTACAAGGTGATCTCTCTAACCAGTTGGCTACTGTGTCCCACAGTATCTTATCTTACATGTACCGGGTATATGGACATTTGTAAAGTACCTCTCGCAGCAAGGCTATTCAGAAACACTCTCTGTGTAACAGGCCTGCGAAAAGGAAGGTCTTTAAGCGATGAAGATGCAGGTGAGATCCCCTCAAGAATCCTACTCTGGACTGCAACTCTGCAAGGGAAGGTCATTCCACAGTGAGGGACCCACTACTGCAAAAGCCCAGTGCTGGTATAAAGAAGTTCGCGACCAAGGGATAAGAAGATCAAGTCGGTCAACAGAACAAAGAGGACGAGAAGACTGAGCAGAGAATGGCTTACACATCAAGTCACAGAGATATTTAGGCTCTTAACCCTGCTGAGACTTAGTAACCCAAGACCTTATATTTGATTCCAGACAAAACCTGGAGCAAGTGTAGATCATTGATCATGTAAGTGGAGATATGTGAGTATCGGGGAAGGCGAGCAATCAGCATTGCCGTAGCTTTTAAGACGATAGATAGATAGATATGGACTCATCCAACGACACAAACTGTTCAAGCACACAAACCAACATCAGATGCATGTAAATAACTCTGAAATGCCAGTCGATAGCATTTATAGTCTGAACACAAAAGAATAATTATCGAACAAATTCTGCTTTGATACACACTTTAAGACAATGACGGGCGGAAAAACATAGCTACATCATGACTGCCTGTCATGCGTAGGTATTAGGACTCTGGTAGTCAGGCATTTTTAATTTATGAGCATTGCTCAAGACCTTTCTTCATTAACTAAATTCTGAGCAGTCTTAGTTTAATTTGTGCTGCCTCTGAAACTGAATTCTGTGCCTTTCCTGTAGAGGCGTGATGATTCAGTGTGGACTTTGGACGCAGAGGAAGGTGAAATTGAACCAGAGGAGTCGTGTGAATTCTCTATAACTGCATTCTTCAATGATACTCTTCGGTAACTAAATATTAAAATGTTTGACTTATGTTGCAGTTTAGTTAAGGATTAGTGGTTAAGTGGTAATACAACAACAATTAATCTCTGAAGAGCACAAGTTACCAACATTACATTTTATTTTACAACTTATAGCCCAATATGATATAGTGAAACTCCGCCTTTAACCCTTTAACGACGAGCTGCCTATGGTTTCCCATACATTTTAGTATACGCTCGTCGTTAAAGGGTTAAGTTGTTTTTATATGCGCCCACAGTATTCTTGATCAAGCAGCTTTTTAGAGCTTTCAGTTGTTGAAAAATTAAGGTGATCAAAACTCTTGAAATTTGTTTGTTTCAGTTTCACTGACGATCTGATCATTAGCGTAACTGATGGGATCATTCATAAGATCAAACTGACTGGCTGTGGATATGGATCGACTATAGTTATAACGCCTTCAATGCGGGGCTGTGTCCAGCTGGGGCCATGTTTTAGTGGTACATCCACAGAGAAAACGTATACCATTACGAACTATGGAAGACGCATTCAGAGCATATATTGGCAGACGGATGAATTTCCACTGTTTTCAAGATCAACCCATTGGAAAAAGCATGGAAAAATGGTTTGATACTATACTAATTGTTTTTACAAGTTGCCTGTCAGTTGAGAATCAGGTGATTCGCCACTTGAATTTCATTATGAATTGGTATTTTTTTATTTAAGTTATATATGAACTTAATGCTTGCCAGTCCTAAGAAGGTTAAACAATTGGAAAATGTAAAGAGGGGGGCATTGTCACATGATATGTGATTGATGTAAGTCCTCTTCCTCTCTCCTGTCTCTCCTCTCTCTGTCCGTCCCTCTCTCCCTCCCTCCTTTCCTCCCCTTCCTGTACTTTCCTGTAGTCTGTCCCTCCCTCCCTTCATCCATCCCTGCCGTCTGACCCTCCCTCCTCTGTCTATCCCTTCCATCCGTCCCAGCCATCCGACCATCCCTTCCTCCCTCCTGCGTCCATCCCTCTGCCACCATCCGTTTTGTCAAGATATGCGGGTATGCGTAACTGGAATGTTGTATGATATCATGACATGGCGTTTATTATATTAATAACAGCTTGGCATTGCTTCATATATATTGCTTTGTACAGACACAGACACTCACACAGACACTCACACAGACACTCACACAGACACACGCACGCGCGCGAACACACACAGTGCAGACTCGTTATGCATGGCCATTGGGAGCCAAAGTTACAGTGACCATGTGTTAAGGGACTGTGGATAAAGAGAGTAGAACTGTACTACAGTAGTGTATGATTTACACAAATCTAGGGGTGGCTAGAAAGCTCAGAGACTGATGTGAAGGTACATGCAGTGTAGGCAGCTATCGGAAATTTTGTACTTTAACTTTGAAAGACCACAGTCCTCTCTGTCTGGATATGGGCAGAGTTGTAATTATGGACTTTTATCAAACAGTGTTGTAGTGTAAATCCTGAGCAGACATTATGACTGTTATCTTAAGAACTAAGTCACTGAATATATTGTTGACATTATAATAAATGTGTGACTTTACACTTTAACGACAAGCTACATTGGTTTTCCAGTCGCTTTTAGTACATTCTTGTCATTAAAACGATATAGGGCTATTGTTGCTTTTACTGTATTGGTGAAATAAGACATAGTTGATTTCATAGGATGACAATGCACCACTGATTCCTGTTTTCCGGATATATCCACTGAGGTCTGAACTTTGGCCAGGAGAAAGTACAACAATGTCTTTACAAGCACATTATGACAGGTTAATTTAACTTATATACTGTACCCTTATTGGAACTTTGCTCAACTGTATTTGGTGGTCATGCGTTTTGCTAATCTTTATTAATGACACAGATGATGGGATTTTATAGAAAATTTTCTAAGTTTACAGATGATACAAAACTATGTAGAGCAGTGGGTAATGAAAACGAAGCGAAAATACTGTAGGAAGATCTAGGAAGAATGTTTAGATGGTCACAGGACTGGCAGATGCTGTTTAATTTTGAAAAGTGCTCAGTGATGCATACGGGGAAGAGAAACAGCGAGTTTTCATATGAAATAGGGGTGAGGTATTGAAAGTGAGTGACGAAGAAAAGGGACTTGGGAGTGATTATGCACAGGAGTGCTAAACTTCATGGCAATGTGCTGAAGCGTCAAAAAGGCTAACTCAACTTTAGGTATTATAAAAAGGACAATAGTCACCACTGGAGACAAGGATACAATGCCAAGACTGTACAAGTCACTGGTTAGAAAGCTGCATCCAGGTATCCATACTGAAAACAGGACATGCACAACTGGAGAAAGTGCAAAAAAGAGCAACAAAAATTATTTGGGCTCAAGGATTTTAAGAAAGGTTGAAAAGGTGTGGACTAACAACATTGGAGAGAAGGAGGAGCAGAGGAGATCTAATCGAAGCTTATAAGATTATTATCACTGTAAAGGAATCACTACATTGGGAGAGGTTCTTTGAATTAGCTCCAAACGACGCAACTCGGGAACACAGGGATTAATTATTTAAGAAGGTGAAAGGAACATTAGGTCAGAAATTCTTCAGTGCAAGAGTTGTAGATGTGTGGAATGGTTTGGGAGTTAGTACTATCTCAGTGGGCACTATCACAGCTTTTAAGAGGAAGCTATGAAAACTGGGCTATTAAGCATTCCAGGTTAATTTGCAGTTGTTTTAGCACAGAGCAAACATCTTCTGAACCACTTAAAACCCTTGTTATGTTATATTATCTTATGTTAAGTCTTTTAACTTGTTTCTTTACTTTACTTAGGTTACATACGCACACATACATGCACACATACACACGCACACAAGGAACAAGTGGAGAACTAGGAATAGGTGGAATATTCACTTGTTTATATATAATTTTTCAGCCCAGCATTGGTGGAAGAAACAGTTAACTGTTACTCTGTCGTGGATAAAATACCATACAACAGTGATCCGATCCTTACAACTAGAGTTTCATGCAACTTTATCGCTCCGCTTGTCAGCTTCTCAGAGTGTAGTCTTTGTTATGTGCTGGATGGCGTATGTATCTTTTGATCTGTGATATTACTTCAGGATCCATAAGACAGTATGAAAGAAATTCATAGAAACCTCCCACTCTAATGACCATCATATACTTTCACTCAAGTTGTCAGGCAATTCACAGGTCATCTTCCTAGTTTGCAACCAAATTGTTTGCGATCTGGAGGAGAAGGACGAGAAGGAGAAGGAGAAGGAGGAGAAAGAGGAGGAGAAGGAGGAGGAGAAGATAGATAGATAGATTTATGGCTGGGTTCTTGATACATTTTATGACATAAAAAGATCTGAACTTCATTCATAACAGAGCTCCCCCTAAGCATAAGGAAACAACTGGACTTGACAAAAAAACACAAAAAATGGCCATTGGTGGACACCAATTTTGACTTAATGGTTGGTGTCTGGGCCTTGGGTTTTCTCGGTTGCTGGTCCGAAGCTTTGGAATTTGCTGCCCAGTTCAGTTTATTCTGTCAATTCTTCTACGTCATTCAGGTCTAAGCTTCAGTGCTTCCAACTTGCATACCCACGATAGCCTAGTTTTTCTGGCAGATCCATTCCAGATGTGTAGTGACAGGAGTGGACTTGAAATCTGCGGATTTCAACCTGGCTTGGATTATGCTGTTTGATTACGGTTGCCACCGAAGTGACCATTAACTGATGTCTTGGGCATTATTATGATACACCAATATAGAAGTCATTGGATTAGATTAGTTTAGATTGTTGATGATGGTGATGATGATGATCATGACAATTTATATGTGGTAGTTAGAGAAATTGCTTATATTTAAATGGTATGTATGTATGTATGTATTTTCGTTTATTCAATCAAAGATTGTTGTCAGAACGCAACAAGTTACAATAATTGTTCTGGATGTAGCAGTTATGAAACAGATTTTACCTAGTTACTTCAGCTGTCTGTTATAACTAATAAATGTTTTTATACATCATACGAGACAAAAAGTTCTTTGGTATTTGGTTTGTTTAGACTAGAAGAGAAGGTTTGTGTAAACAGAAGAAACAAATCCAGATGACCAATCAGTCCAGCTTACCTCTGACCCTACGTCTGAAGTTGACCTATCCATTCCAGATGTGTAGTGACAGGAGTGGACTTGAAATCTGCGAAATGGTAGGACATTTTTAGTGTAAACGAAACGGCTTTTAGAGGATTCTCTGTTCGCCTCTGTATGTGTGTCTCTTTTCACTTTAATTCTCTGTTTCTGTCTGTGTGAACTCTGTCTCTCTCTCTCTCTCTGGACTTGACAAAAAAGCAATAAAATGTCCATTGGTTGACACCCATTTCGGCTTAATGGTTGGTGTCTGAGCTCTGGGGCTTCTTGGTTGCTGATCTGAAACTTTGGAATTTGCTGCCCAGTTCAGTTTATTCTGTCAAATTCTTTTATGTTGTTTCAGGTCTAAGCTTAAGCTCAAGATTCCAACTTGATGGAGAGATCAGTACTTCTTTCCATAGAGGCTATGGAAGCCATTTCAGAATTTTAGTAAATTTTTCAGTTTAGTTTTTTATGTTTTGTGTGCAGAATGGGCAGACTGTGATTCAGACTGAATATTTAGTATCAGTAAGATGTTTTCCTCTGATTTTGTCAGGAATTTTGTTTACAAGTTTGTGAAACAGCCACAGTTTCCATTATTTTTGATCCATTCTTTGGAAATGACCTGGAGTCTCGTATGGCTGAAGGCACTTTAGAAATACGGTACAAAGAACACCCACACATGGTCAGTTTTTATTTTGTTTACTCAAGTACAATCTGATTGATTTGCAATATGAAGCCTATTGAAGACCCAGGGTTTTAATCTTTACTGTACTGTACAACAAATGCAGCTTAACGACCATGTCTTAAACATAATTATGACTGTCAGTGGTGTAGTATATCTCGTATGTTAGAATTTTCGACCATGTGGCAGAAAGCAAGAATACTATTTCAGTTCACTGTTGCCAAATCTTTTTGTTAGAAAAATTGAGTTTTTGGTCTGAAATGGCTGACAGTCTAGAGCCTTTATCCTATCTAGGCTGTTAACCTGACTCATAGCTTGCATACTGTGCAATTTCATGGACAACATGCCGATAAATTCTCAAATACTGGAATATAAGTGAGCAACGCTATCCTGTTGCCATATTATAGACAAATTAAACACAAGATGCTCTTCATGGAACATTCCTTACTTGTTGACATTGCCTCTACATACTTGTGTTGCAGTATCCAGTCTGCTGGGTTGGAGAGTTGTCATATTTGTCTTTGTTTTTTCTTGCAGGATAGACAAACGAGTACTAGCTCAAAGTAGTTTAATCAGCATCCAACATAGTATTAGCATATTGTCCGACGAATGTCCATGTAGCTATTGACTGCTGACTCAAATCTGAACTACAGGCGTCATCTTGAGCATTTGAGTCCGTATACTGTTTTTGGATTCCTCTTCTGTGTTCGACTTCCTCTTTGAACTGCATACTTACGTATTTTATTGCATATATCATGTATAGTAAACAGGCAGCAAGTAAGCAGCATTGTCGGTAATCCATAATCAAGCAGGATGATTCTCAGCCTCCAGTGTTGGTACTGTTTGTCATTTGATTCATGTAGTCATGTGATTCGTTTAGTCATTTGATTCAGTTGGTCATTTGATTCAGTTGGTCAGTTCATTCAGTTGGTCATTTCATTCAGTTGGTCATTTCATTCAGTTGGTCATTTCATTCAGTTGGTCATTTGATTCAGTTGGTAATTTCATTCAGGTGGTTTAACTTTTCAGTTATATATTTTTTTCTTAGGATAAGATAACTTTGAAAGGTGAAGTTCATTACCCAAATCTCAGTTTTGAATGGATATCGATTGATTTTGGATGTATCATCAACGACACAGAAGCTACCCGCTATGTGACCATGACAAACACAAGCATGCTAACGGTTCGCTACAAATGGATGTTTGTCGCAAATGAGAAACTACCTGTTGAGGCCAGTGAAGCAGACCTTACTTTAAAAACTCGTCTGGGAAATACTAAAGGCCTGTTTGATGTTAAATCTCCAAGTTGGTGGTGTCTCACTCCCAACGATCCATTTGAGATTGAAGTAAGTTCAACCATTTAAATTTAAGCTTCCTTTTCATTTTGAGTTTTGTTTCTTTGTTGAAATGAATCATGTATAACTGTTGCTGTTTTCTTATGTCTACTGATAGTTAATGCGTGGTTTTATATATTTCTTGACCAGTTCATTTATCTGGACTAATTGAAGAGCTTAGTTTAGTTTTAGATTGTTCTCTTATATCAAATTCTGACATGAAATAATTCATGAGGGCAGGGATGGTTCGTTTTGCCAGCTGTTTCTTGCTTGGCAGTATGTAATTAATAAAAATTAATTTTGTGTGAAATTCTCGGTTTTGATTGAGAGGCTCGTTGTTTTTCAAGTCACCGATGGGATCACGTGATGGTAACCAGTATTCTGAGGCCATTATGCAGCAGATGATCAACCCTGCTCTGGTAGCTATGCTTATCCAGTCAGATCCGAGGCTTGCACCACCTGGATTAGAAGAGGTCAGTTCCATCTCTATCAGGAATAGTTTAGAGGTTGATCAATTAAGAAACAGCTATAATCAGTACCAATTTATATGGCAGATTTCTATTTTGGTTTAGAGTTTCTTATCTAATCTAATCTAAGAACTTGTTTAGTCTCACTATAATAATGCTCAAGTGTTCAGTCAATGGTCTCTATTATTTGAAATTGTTGTGCAAGCCAGATGTTGGGGTGAATTCATTAGAAAGCGATGAAGGGGTCCGAGACAAGCTGTATGGCATGCTTGGCATTGTTCTCTGCTGTTCAGTTTTCTGAAGTCCAGAGCCAGCAACACAAGTGAATCAAAGTCCTGACTGCACACTGAAATCTGTGCGAAAAAGTTAAACCTTGATTCAGTTACCCAGAATCATCTAATGGCTTGATAGGCTAACAGCGTAATGGGGACCAGTAAACAGGTTGTTTTATTAAACAGTTAACATATCATACCAGGTCATTGGCATAAAATACGACTTGCCAGCAATTTTGATAGTGTTAGTTATGTTGTAGATATTCGATATATTTCCTCTGTTTGGGACTTTGCAACCGGGATGCAGTGAGAAAGTGACCTTCACCTTCTATGGTCATGCCTTCCTCAGCAGTGAAACGGTTGCTGTGTGTGAAGTTGACGGAGGCCCAAAATACGAGATTGATCTGAAAGGACAGGCTTCAGTTGTTCAGTATCGGTTCAACTCGTCCTATATTAACTTTGGTCATATTGTAAGTGCATGACTGGTGCAATTTCCATTTGCCATGTAAATTGTCTGTACTGTATCGTATCATATCATATCTATAGATGTTTAAATAACACCTCTCGCAGAATAACTATTCAAAGGCGCTCTCAGCATGGAAATCCCAGGAAAAGAAATGCCTTTAAGGAGTGAGATACAATATCTCTGGTTGCATATTGTATGTACTCCATATTGCTGCATATGATGTCCAAACTCTGAAGCTTCTTTCAATGCATTTTTCATTGTATTGTTATCATGAATTTTGCCCCATGATGATTTTAGTGCTGGAGTATGAATACTGGCTTTTCTGGATGGCAAAAGAAACCATAGAAGAGTCGGTCTGAAGCCAGAGTAAACCCTGTCTAATTTCCCTTTGCTCAAAAAACCTAAAGAGAAATTGAGACCAGTATGAAACCATGTAATAATTTGCAGGTATTGAAAGAGAATCTAGTATGTAGTTATAAACTTTATTGTAAATGTAGTTGTAAGTGTAATGTTATTGTAAGTCTCCTAAATTTCTGAATGTTATATAAAAGCTAGGAGACCAGCTATTTTGCTGGCACTGTATCAAAACAAGTCTGCAAGAGCCAGGATGCTGCATCAGTTTTTAGAGCGAGTTAGGAATTCGAAATGACGGCATATAACCATGGCACTAAGGTGGAAACATTTGTGGTGATGATGGTTGTTGTAAGACAGTCCAGGATAGGATAGTTTGAGAAGTTTGGTTTTTCAGTCTGCGCTGAAACTCTCCTCAAGTGAGAGAAAGTGGAGGATAGCTGACATTTGGACTGCACAGATTAAAGCGAGATTAAGGAATTTGAGAGAGGAAGAGACTGGAGGCCAAGAAAGAGGAAGAATTCATGGGTCTGGGCATTTTGATGGTGGGTAACTTGCAAATGTTAGAAGGCTGAAAAGTTTGAAGGGCACTGCTGGTAAGAGATTAAAATTTTTTGATTGATGCGCTGAGGGACCATACTTGCTTTGAGAAATTACTGTTACACAACATTTCGAGTGGCTATTTAAACAGTCTTATTTTGATTGATTCTTGTATTATTTAATCTTTTTCATCAATACCATTGTCATTTTGAATTTAGTGTGTAAGCCTATAGTAATGGGTTTAGAGGAACTAATGCTAGTGCTTTGTGGGGTGTTTCAGATCTATAATCAGGTTGCTGAGGGAGAAGTAGTCCTGATGAACACTGGATTGGTGGGATTTAGCTTCAAGGTTGTTGGAATGGACCCAACAATGGATCCTTCTAACAGTCCTGGCAAAGCACTAGTAATCCCTCATACTGTAAGTATACAGAAATCTGATGTCCTGCCAAGCTGTAAAATAAAAATATCCATACTAACCTGGAAATAGATCATTCAAATTAACACTTTAATGACGAGAGTGAACTAAAAGTGACTGGGAAACCAAGCAGCTTATTGTTAATGGGTTAAACAGTTTGCAATGGCTTGGGGTGAACTGTGCTTAGAAGCAGCTTCCGAATTGTGTTGCTGTAACAACTGTCGTAGTTCTGTTTCTGTTACAATTGGTGAACTCAACAGACTATTGTTAGAAAGGGAAAGTGAGGAAGAGGCTGACTCAGATAACTGGCAGGATGATACAGTAATGAGTTGTTTGTGGCTGTTAAATCAAGGTGGACATAATCTACTGATTCAGATCTGTGTAGAAATGGAATCTGAGAAGTATATTTTGAGGCATTATTATTTTCATCGTTTCTCACTTGTGCTGAGATTTTAAGCCAGAATCATGGAGTTGGGTTGGTCTTGCTGTTATTGGATGACTTTATAGAGTACCGTACATCTTTACAGAATAATTGAAAGTGTGCTCTGTTGTTCTTTCAGGGTTTTGTTGCACCTTCAACTGAAATTGTTCTGAAGGTGCAGTATCTGCCCCACAGTCCTAACCATTTCTTTTCCAGTTTTTCAGTTCAGGTAGCACATTTTGATCCAGTTACCATTGAATATTTTGGTGAGAGTCTCTTTCCAAGCATCATCCTGAAATGTCCTCGTTTCCCCTTCGTGGAAGATGAGTATGACAGGCTGCTGTGCGAGGCCAAAGAGCACGTCTTTAGTGTACGCCATATCCAGGCTCAAGTCTTGGAGGCATTGGAGCTCGATACCGAATATGACGAGGCACTTAAGAGTCAGATGGAAGAGTTCTTCCGAAGCCAGAACTTGACTTGTAATGCTCTGAAGCACAGAGGCTCTATTGAAAAGTTCATTGATACCTTCATATCACCGGTAAGATTTTAAATCTGTTGTAATTCTTGTTATTATGAATGTGAACAGCATCTGAGGTTGACAGTGAATTATAGCCCTCGCTTTAGCTTTTCAAGTATCGTAATCGTAATCTCCAAACTTCTAAAGCGCCATTCAAAAGCCAAGCGCATGGCACCAGCTTATTCATGAGCGCTGTGTCTAGTCAGAAGGGTTGTCCGAGAGGGTAGTCCGAAGGAGGTCCGAGTCCAGTTTCCAGATGATCAGAAGGGCAGAGTAGCTGTTAAGGTGGGTGTCGTTTAGGTCGAGAGTTGGAAGGTAGATATCAGTTGAGTCGGGTAGGAGTTAGTTGAGTCGGGGTAGGAGTTAGTTGAGTCAGGGTAGGAATTATCAGATAAGCAGTGGTGATGGTGACATTGGTGGTGAAGGTATTGTCAATTTGTTTAGCAGTAAGTAAAAGTAAGTAAAGATAATAACAGTGATGATGCTTAAAGATAAGGCTTTTAGGGTGATCTGAAGTTATTTAAAAAATCAATTATTTTTGAAGGGTGAATTGATGGAACTTGATTTAGAAGTTCAGCACGAAGTCAACCATTTGGTTGTAAAGAACTTCTTTGAAAGTCAGTTCTTAATGACCTCTGAGGAGAATACAAATTCATCAAATGTATCAGGAACTATGTTACAGAGCAAGCTTTGCAATGGACGAAAGTTAGCCAGGTGAGAAACCCTTTTTCTGCAGGCTTTTTCAGTTTCAAGTTGTTTAAAATAATTTTGTAATAATGCATAACTCTTCAGATGCATTTGACTAAATTTTCATAGTTATTGGAGAGTATAAAGCCGATTTGTGATCAGTAAACAACACTAACTAGTTATAGTATGTCAGAGCATTTAGATATATCATTGATATAGTGGAGAAATAGCTGTGGATATAGAATAGAGCCCTGCAAATTGCCAAGTTTAATCTTTTGTGGCAGACGATTCTCAGTACGTGAGACACAGCATGTAAAATGCATCATTTCACAGCTGCGTGGATCAGAAGAATGTGACAGTCAGAGAGAGCAGTATGGGGCTAACAATGTCTGAATATGTGATGTTTAAAGTAGTTATAGTAGTAGTTATTTCTGTTGTTGTGTTTGTAGTCTTTCACAGCTTGTGCTGCCTGGCTACCTTATAGACTTTGGTCCAGTTCTATCTGGTCTGATTAAGACTCATGCAACATACATCATCAACACAGGTCTTGTGCCTGTATCCTTCAGCATTGATCAGTCCTCTGCAAAAGGCACTGGTTTCTGCATCAACCTTGACCAGGTCTCCGAGCTACCCGGGCAAGAAAGTGTTGAGCTGGTAGCGATGTTCAATTCGAAAGCTGTAACTGCTAAAGTCACCAGAAAAGTGAACACCCAACTGCTTATACATGTAAGTAATGGTGTGATGGCATTCTTTGTATGCTAAGTATTGTTATTTTGTCGGTTACAATTACAGTGAGAAGTTAACAAGGCAGATCCTGTGTGTAGATATTTTACAATGGGGTGCATACCAAATGAAGCTATATAAACACCCCAGCTTAAAATGAGGAAAGCACATGCAGAAATAAGCACGAGCTGCTGATTATAAAATGCGTGTATCCAAAGACATTGAATATCCTATGATGGTAGGTTTTCATTGTGTTTTTCTGTTTAGGTTTTCATTACGTTTTTTTGTTATTACCGTAGTTTAGACTGCTTTAGTTTCAGTTTTTATTTCGTTATCGTTTTTCCTTTAGTTTTAGTTTTAGCTAACTATACACTATTATTTTCATTAATGAAGGTTTTCATTTTAGTTTTCGTTAACGAAAACAACACTATGCACAATATTAGTTATAATATGCAAGGTTGTTGTTGGAAGAACCATGCAACATGAAATTTACCGGTACTACTTTTGTTTGATAATGTTAAAGATACAGAATGGACCAGTTGTTCCAGTTGACCTTATGGCAACAGTTGTTCTGCCATCGATGTCAGTGTCGAACACTTTCATTGACTTTGGTGCGGTTAAGTGTGGAGAGTGTTGCATAGTCAGCATTCAGCTGCACAACAACGAGCCCATTGTCTGCAACTGGGAGATGAAAAGACCTAAGAGTCAGGTAAAGTAACAGGCAAAATACTTTCTATGTTAATTAATATAAAAAGAACAAAGGCAAGGTAACACTACTGGCTCTTTTTGATGTTAGTGCCGCTGTTGACACCGTAGATCATTCTGTTCTCCTGTAGCGCTGGTGACCTCTTTTGGCATCTCGGGACTTCCGCTCTATTGGATCTGCTCCTTCCTTTTCAACTGGTAACAGGCTGGTCTTTGGACATATGCATTCTCCTTGGTCCTATACTTTTGTAAAAAGGATAACGTTGGAAAAGTCAATATATAGTGCTACATTGCAGTTTTGTTTGGCACATTGATCAATATGGCATGTTAAGTTAATAACTTTGGGGACAAAACACCACTTTGTGGTGTTAAGCAGAATAATGTGTAAACTGGGAGAACTTTAACCCTTTAATGACAACACAACAACTTTCCGTTGACATTCATTGAAGATTTTCTGTTAATCGCAGATCAGAGTGGCTCTACTGAGACAGAAGAATTGCTGATATTCTGTGTTAAGATTTTTTGGTTATCATCTTAGCAGTTTCATGGATGTGAAGTGTGGCAGTTCTGGTAAAAGTTGTTTCTGTACGTTTTGGGTAATCTTTTAAGCAGTTTCGTGGATATGCAGTGCAACAGGTGATTTTGTGTTTCACTATCTGCTCTGCTGCTTTGCATGATTTTGTTCTTGCATAAATTGACTTAAATCAATCAGAAAAGTCATAAAAATCAATCACAATAGTCATAAATTGACTTAAATCAATCACAAAAGTCAAAAACTTGGTTGTGACGCTGTGTTTTGGAAAATCCTGACAGACTGCTGATGCCATGCTGTCGTTTCTGTCAATGCCTGAGTCTGGGTCACTGCAACCAGGTGAAAAGCGCAATATCCAGATTAAATTTGAACCAACTGAAGAGGTAAAATAACTAACTTTACTATTCTCTAATCATGTGGGTAATTTTGTAAGATTTAGGGTATCTCCACCAGGGTAGAAAGATGTTTTGAGACTTCTATTCCACTGACACCCATAGCAATTTCACCTATAAAATAAGCACACTGATTGCACATGGTTGTTGGACAAATCAGATGGTTAGTATAAGATAAATGGGCAACTGCCCTTGTGTGCTGAGTTTTAGGGAATGCATTTGCTAACTTTTCGTACCCATAGATAGCTGTCTTTAGAAGTTTGACTAAGAGGCTGTGCTTCTCTTTTAAATCCAGTCAATGGAAGCTCGTGCAAATTGCCTGTTCTTCTAGAGTGAATTCTATACTTGAACATGAAGATACATATGGTGCCATCACAGGGGCGCCGCTAGACGTACGCACTTACGCACGTGCGTACAGCGCTGAAAGGCTAAGAAACGAAAAATTGTTAATGAAAAAAGTGAAATATTGTTATTAAGTTACAAAATTATAATAACTTTAATATTAGGTAAACTAGCAGTCTAACACCACCTAGCAGTGGCGTAACAAGAGCTTCCCAAAAATTACGCAGATTCCAACCTCTCTGACGGGAGGGGTCCGGGAAGAGGCTGTAGGCCTAATTAAGGAACTTTTTATTTGGGTGTGCATAATTGTGCATTTTGGATACCATCTTTTTGGTTAAAAGTAATAACAATTTAAATCAGTTCTTTGGGAAATTAAATAATTTCATAATTTTAATTATATCTTGCGAGGCGAAAAGCTTCCTCATTCGTGCCTGAACACCCCTTGCAATCCTATTACTATTTAGGGCCTACCAAGACCAAAAAACAGACAAAGATAATTAAGCTCATTATGCGAGACGAAGATACAACCGATTTGCCTCTAGGCTACGGGTCGGAATGTTGGCCAATGCGAAAGCAAGACAAGAAAAGAATTATTAAAGCAGAAATTAGTTTACTGCGGAAGATCGCAGGGATTTCAAGACTTCAGAAAATAAGAAATGCTGGCATTAGACAGCATATGGATCGAAACAACTCTGCTAGACAAAGTCGTTCAAAGAAGACTTCGATGGTTTCGACATAATAATTATTATAGAGCGAATGCAAGTTGACCGAAAACCACACACTGCACTACATGCAAGATTAGAAGGAAAGGACACTATAAGGCAGAACCTCCTCCCTTTCCTCCATTAGCTCCTCCTCCCTTTCCTCCATTCGCACCTCCTCCCTTTCCTCCATTCGCACCTCCTCCCTTTCCTCCATTTTCACCTCCTCCCTTTCCTCCATTCTCACCTCCTCCCTTTCCTCCATTTTCACCTCCTCCCTTTCCTCCATTTCGCACCTCCTCCCTTTCCTCCATTCGCACCTCCTCTCCTTTCCTCCTTTCTCCACCTCCTCCTCTTCCTCCATCTCCACCTCCTCCCTTTCCTCCATTCACCTCCTCCTCCTTTCCTCCATTTTCACCTCCTCCCTTTCCTCCATTTTCACCTCCTCCCTTTCCTCCATTTTCACCTCCTCCCTTTCCTCCATTTTCACCTCCTCCCTTTCCTCCATTTTCACCTCCTCCCTTTCCTCCATTTCGCACCTCCTCCCTTTCCTCCATTCGCACCTCCTCCCTTTCCTCCTTTCGCACCTCCTCCCTTTCCTCCATTCGCACCTCCTCCCTTTCCTCCATTCGCACCTCCTCCCTTTCCTCCTTTCGCACCTGCTCCCTTTCCTCCATTCGCACCTCCTCCCTTTCCTCCATTTTCACCTCCTCCCTTTCCTCCATTTTCACCTCCTCCCTTTCCTCCATTTTCACCTCCTCCCTTTCCTCCATTTCACCTCCTCCCTTTCCTCCATTCGCACCTCCTCCCTTTCCTCCATTCGCACCTCCTCCCTTTCCTCCTTTCGCACCTCCTCCCTTTCCTCCATTCGCACCTCCTCCCTTTCCTCCATTTTCACCTCCTCCCTTTCCTCCTTTCGCACCTCCTCCCTTTCCTCCTTTCGCACCTCCTCCCTTTTCCTCCATTCTGCACCTCCTCCCTTTCCTCCATTCACACCTCCTCCCTTTTCCTCCATTTCGCTCTCTTCCTCCTTTCCTCCATTTCGCTTCTCTTCCTCCCTTTCCTCCGTTTCGCTCTCTTCCTCCCTTTCCTCCAATTCGCTCTCTTCCTCCCTTTCCTCCATTTCGCTCTCTTCTTCCCTTTCCTCCATTTCGCTCTCTTCCACCTTGCCCTCCATTTCTCTCTCTTCCTCCCTTTCCTCCGTTTCGCTCTCTTCCTTTCTTTCCTCCAATTCGCTCTCTTCCTCCCTTTCTAGCATTTCGCTCTCTTCCTCCTTACCCTCCATTTCGCTCTCTTCCTCCCTTTCCTCAATTTCGCTCTCTTCCTCCTTACCCTCCATTTCGCTCTCTTCCTCCCTTTCCTCTATTTCGCTCTCTTCCTCCCTTTCCTCCATTTCGCTCCCTTCCTCCCTTTCCTCCAATTCGCTCTCTTCCTCCCTTTCCTCCATTTCGCTCTCTTCTTCCCTTTCCTCCGTTTCGCTCTCTTCCACCTTGCCCTCCATTTCTCTCTCTTCCTCTCTTTCCTCCTTTTCGCTCTCTTCCTCTCTTTCCTCCAATTCGCTCTCTTCCTCCCTTTCTTCCATTTCGCTCTCTTCCTCCATACCCTCCATTTTGCTCTCTTTCTCCTTTACCTCCATTTCGCTCTCTTCCTTCTTGCCCTCCATTTTGCTCTCTTCCTCCCTTTCCTCCGTTTCTCGCTCTCTTCTTCCTCCCTTTCCTCCATTTCGCTCTCTTCCTCCTTACTCTCCATTTCGCTCTATTCCTCCCTTTCATATCGCTTTCTTCCTCCCTTTCCTCCAACTCGCTCTCCTCCTCCCTTTCTTGCATTTCGCTCTCTTCCTCCTTACCCTCCATTTCGCTCTCTTCCTCCCTTTCCTCCATTTCGCTCTCTTCCTCCTTGCCCTCCATTTCGCTCTCTTCCTCTTTTTCCTCCGTTTCGCTCTCTTCCTCCCTTTCCTCCAATTCGCTCTCTTCCTCCCTTTCTTCCATTTCGCTCTCTTTCTCCTTACCCTCCATTTTGCTCTCTTTCTCCTTTACCTCCATTTCGCTCTCTTCCTTCTTGCCCTCCATTTTGCTCTCTTCCTCCCTTTCCTCCGTTTCGCTCTCTTCTTCCCTTTCCTCCATTTCGCTCTCTTACTCCCTTTCCTCCATTTTGCTCTCTTCCTCCCTTACTCTCCATTTCGCTCTATTCCTCCCTTTCATATCGCTCTCTTCCTCCCTTTCCTCCAACTCGCTCTCCTCCTCCCTTTCTTGCATTTCGCTCTCTTCCTCCTTACCCTCCATTTCGCTCTCTTCCTCCCTTTCCTCCATTTCGCTCTCTTCCTCCTTGCCCTCCATTTCGCTCTCTTCCTTCCTTTCCTCCGTTTCGCTCTCTTCCTCCCTTTCCTCCATTTCGCTCTCTTCCTCCCTTTCCTCCATTTCGCTCTCTTCTTCCCTTTCCTCCATTTCGCTCTCTTCCACCTTGCCCTCCATTTCTCTCTCTTCCTCCCTTTCCTCCGTTTCGCTCTCTTCCTCCTTACCCTCCATTTTGCTCTCTTCCTCCTTTACCTCCATTTCGCTCTCTTCCTTCTTGCCCTCCATTTTGCTCTCTTCCTTCCTTTTCCGTTTCGCTCTCTTCCTCCCTTTCCTCCATTTCGCTCTCTTCCTCCCTTTCCTCCATTTCGCTCTCTTCCTCCTTGCCCTCCATTTCGCTCTCTTCCTCCCTTTCCTCCGTTTCGCTCTCTTCCTCCCTTTCCTCCATTTCGCTCTCTTCCTCCCTTTCCTCCATTTCGCTCTCTTCTTCCCTTTCCTCCATTTCGCTCTCTTCCTCCTTGCCCTCCATTTCTCTCTCTTCCTCCCTTTCCTCCATTTCGCTCTCTTTCTCCTTACCCTCCATTTTGCTCTCTTCCTCCTTTACCTCCATTTCGCTCTCTTCCTTCTTGCCCTCCATTTTGCTCTCTTCCTTCCTTTCCTCCGTTTAGCTCTCTTCCTCCCTTTCCTCCATTTCGCTCTCTTCTTCCCTTTCCTCCATTTCGCTCTCTTCCTCCTTGCCCTCCATTTCGCTCCATTTCGCTCTCTTCCTCCTTGCCCTCCATTTCGCTCTCCTCCCTTTCTTCCGTTTCGCTCTCTTTCCTCCCTTTCCTCCATTTCGCTCTCTTCTTCTCTTTCCTCCATTTTGCTCTCTTCCTCCCTTTCCTCCATTTCGCTCTCTTCCTCCCTTTCCTCCATTTGCTCTCTTCCTCCCTTTTCTTTATTTGCTCTCTTTCTCCATACCCTCCACTTGCTCTCTTCCTCCCTTTCCTCCATTTCGCTCTCTTCCTCCCTTCCACCCATTCGCACCTCTTCCTGCCTCTCCTCCATTCGCTCTCTTCCTCCCTACCCCTATTTCGCTCTCTTCTTCCCGTTCCTCCATTGCGCTCTCTTCCTCCCTTTCCTCCATTCTCTCTATTCGAGTCCGACCTCAGATAGCTGCTGCTCGACGATTGTCGTAATAGTTTCGCCAGTGGCGTCACGAGTTCGGATGAAAGCTGTAAATTGTTCTTTTTACCACATTCTGAGAACCAGGGTTCTTACCGCCATCAACTTTAATAAGCAGACCGATATCTGTTCTGTGCTACTGATGTCTGCGCTCATATCTAGCAATATAGTGTAAAACTTGCCCGCACGACTTTCTGCGACAATACTGTCTCGAGTTTACTGACCACACATTCTGAATCAACGAACTCATGGGCATTGCGTGGAACATATGACATTAGCCTACGATGATTTAAAATTTAAACTACTGTGGGTCTGTGATCGAAATTTCAGAAGTGCCACAAAATTTCCAGAGTCATAATTTAGCGTCAGCGAAGGAAAATGTTTGCCGACCTCACAATAATAAAGTCTTCACAATATAAATTCAACGAATAATAGTAATCTAGGATGTCAATAAGTAATCTAAACGGTTTGTAGTTTTTGAGAGCTGTTTAAAAATCTTTACGCAGTTGCGTAATTGCGTAATGCTAGTTACGCGCCTGATTTTTGGTAGGTATAGCCAAATTATATTATTTACTATTATAATATATAATACTATCATATTATAATGAGTATAAAATACTGTTAATATGACATTTGTACAAATATTTTATTTGTACACCTAAATGGCTTCTCTCGAGTGCTATGGGGCCGTCCATAAATGACGTCACGCTATTTTGGCCGATTTTTAACCCCCCTCCCCTCGTCACACTTCGTCACAAAAAGTAAGACCCCCTCTGAAAATGACGTCACAAAGCTCTGACCCCCCTAAAACCAATTTCCATGGCGAAGCAAGATGCTCCTTCGTGGAACAAATAGCGAAAGCATGAATATTTTAAAATCTAACGGTGACCAAATATTGAAATAATTAGAAAATTATTAATAATGGTGCCCGTATACATTACAATAATTAAAAAAATAATGAAAATTTAATCCTCAAAATTAGTGCTGTTATTATTAAAATTAAATTGTTGTGAATTGTTAAATTTAATAACATAGACCGGGTGTGACGTCACACTACTCAGACACCCTCACCCCCATGTCACACATCGTCACAAATTTCCAACCCCCCTCCCCCTTAGGTGCGTGACGTCATTTATGGATTCAGGGCTTAGGCCTATGGCGTTCTTGGAAATTGAACGTATTTTCTAGTTTTTATGTTAATTTTGATAAATGTCTGGTTTGCTACTATATATAGTATTGTCTGCAGTCAAAATAAAAAAACGACTCAAACTACATCTTAGCTACCAGTGACAGCTGGTCCTACCAGCACTGAATTTATAGAGCAATTTTGTTCAGATGACTGCTAAAACTGCTACCATTACAGTGTGGAAATTAAAAAGTTCGGACGCTCGTTCTTCGTACCCCCCCACATATTTTGGTCCTCGGGCCCCGGCCTATGGTCGCATGCTGATTGTGCGTACACAATTAAAATCCTAGCGGCGCCGCTGTGCCATCAGTATGTACCGGTAAATGCACACATGGCTGTCAGCTCGTGCAATTTTATTTTTTAATTCCTCTACATTTTTTTAGATTTATGCTGGACATTTATTGTAGAATTACTTTATTTACTGAACTCAGTAGCTTGATATTTGTAGAGAATCTTTCTTGTACAAAATTTTATCAACTTTTCAGCAACCTATGGACAGTGTTTTGTGAAGGGAATGTTATGTCAACAAAGCCTACATATGAGTCGTATGTATGGCTGCAGTTAGGACTGCAATAAAAATATGCATTGCTAGTAACCAAATGACCGCACTCACAGTTACAGAAACGTCTCCGCCCTCCCAATAAAAAACTTGCGGTCAAACTGGGTACCGTACGCTGACTGATGGACAATGTGAAACGTGGAAGCCCTATCGTAAATTTGACACGCTTCGGCCCTGTCGAAAAAGCATTCTGGCATTCTGATATGATGAGGGTCTGATATGTGTTCGTGTGTACATTGGTGCATCACTGCGCTCACTGGTGTAATGTATGCACTGGTGATGGTGGAATGTCAGTATGAGTTAATTCAAATGGAGATTTTCTTATAATTGCTTTTAGAAGGCGTACAAGAGTCGCGTGGAATTTGTTCTGGCACAAAGTACAAATCTGGTTTCCATTCTATGCATGGGGCAAGGTCTCCTTCCTCGCATTGAATTCAATAAGAGTTTGGTTGAGTTCACTCCGATTGTCCCATTTGGTTTCTGTGAATGTGACGTTTCTGTAAAGAATCCATGCACTTTTCCAGTTGAAATATATAGCCTTGAGTTTGATACTCTTTATCTGGACGAAGAAAAGGTGAGCTAATTCAAAGTTTTGAAGTTACAAAATTCTTGCTGAAATAATTATAATATGCAACAGCTCTTATAATAATAAATTATTAAATTGAAGTCTTATGACTATTTATTTTTTTGTATCAGGCATGAATGGTTAAGCTTTTCGGTCTTCATAATCTCATCGACTGCAGTTAGGCAGATATGCTAATGTAGCCAAATCAGCTGATGTAAGTGCTAGCAATAATTTGTAGAAATGGAAATCTTCCATGTTTTTGTGGAAGATGGATTGGACAGAGTAGGCGTAAATGATTTGTTTAATGTGTTTAGATTCTCCGACTGATGAAGGGTTATGACAGCTGCAGAAACATCTACCTTCCTCCTCGTTCTGCTGGAGATCGCCTGCCCCAAGAGCTTCTTGATTCCTTTGAAGGTTATCCTGAATAAGTTCTCTTGAAATGTCATCGTTTTGTAAGATGTTTGTTTGCAAGCTATTACTCGTTTTACTAATGTGACCTTTGCCGCTGACTGTGCTAATCAGATTTTTCCAAGACATGTATAAATTTATTGAGTTTAATTTCCTTGTATGCAGCTAGCTGTGATAAATCATCATCATCATCATCATCATCACATTCGTTTATTAGAAGAAAAATAAGTCGATACAGCAGCAACTTAAACAAGCAATGTGCATTATGCGACAGATTCTGAGGCGGCTACTCAGCGTGGCCTAAAATAGGTCAGTATCGTTGATATGTTCCTGAATAAAGACTCTTTTCTGAAAGGCGTTAGTGAAATTTAACACCTGTATGCTTCAGCATTAAAGATCTCAGAGTTATTGCACATTACGGTATTTAGTCTAAAGTTGGATTCAGCATTGATGGAAATATTCAGAATCATATTCATGGATGAGACAATCAGAATGTGACAGATGCATTTATGTCAGGTTTGATATGTACCGGTAACTATTCTTAAAAGTGACATATATTTGTCATAGTTTTTGTAATTAGCAACTTGTGTGGTGCTAGTGTACAATGTACAAGGCATCAAACCCATGACATACCAAATCAAGTTATGAACTAGTCAGTTACTTTGTCTGTTAGATTAGTTACTGGTAGTTATTGAACTCTTTGATTGACAGGTTGAAATAATAATAAACTAGTGGAGTGATTAATTTCAGTTGGTTAGTTGATTGATTGTTGATTGATTGGTTGGTTAGTTCATTCATTGGATGGCTGGTTGATTGAATTAATGAATGGATGAATTGATTCACTGATTGATGGATTGATGGATTTCCTTTGCAATGTTTACTGTACAGAACATCTGCAGAAGATGGAAAGATTACAGCAGCAACAGCTGTTATCACCAAGTCAGGATGAAGAGGAGCAAGGGAAGTCAGAGGAGGAGAAGTCTGCCTCTGAGTCTCAGCTGAAAGGGCTTTCCATGGTCACCGGTAAGGGCTTTGATTTGCATGTCTTTGGATTGGTTTCACCATTGTGAAACAGATTAAAGTTTAACTGATCTCGGATGAGGGATGTGAGTCAGAGCTCAAAGTTATGATGTTTAACCGACTTAATATGACCATCAGAGGTCACGAATTAACTAAAAACTCTTCTACTGCTTAATTTATAAGTTGGTGTTAATTTAAAAAGAATCTAAGCTATACTACATGGTTTACTGGTCATGGCTTAGCTAATTTGGCAAACATCATAAGCTGCATCATTGCAGGAGAAGACACATTGATTCATCTTTATTTTTGCTGAACTTGTGTAGTTCCATGTGAGTTTTGTTAAATTGCAATAAGCATCTATTATCTCGGCTGAATGGAAAATTATCTAAATCAGCTTATGATGTTTTTTACAGGTATGGCTGCAAAGCAGACGGAGGTGATGCCTGTTGCTGCTGCTGTGGCTCGTCACATTGGCATCAATTTCCAACCAGAAAACAAAGCTGCAAAAAACCGTTATAAAATTGGAATCATAATACACGGCCCTCCAGTATCTGGTAAAACTTTACAAACAAATTCAAATGCACATGATTAGACAACTGTTTATTCAGTTGCTCTTAAAATGCTTGCAGCATAACAAGTTATCAACGAAATTCTGTCAAAGTGTTAGTTGAAACATAAGTATAATAATCACCCTAGTCAAATTCATTCATTCATTCATTTCAGGAATTTATATAGCGCCCCTTCAAGAAGCCTACTCAGAGGCGCTCCCAGTCCAACCACGGTGATACAAGTAAGTCTTAAGGAGCCTGTAGAACGTAGATGAATTATCCCTAGGTAACAGGCGTATCTCCAACGGGAGACCATTCCAGATAGAAGGACCTACAACTGAGAAAGCACGACGCTGACAGGTTGAGGTTCTAGCACGAGGGACCAAAAGCTCCCCGCTAGAAGCAGAGCGAAGGGCTCTGCGAGCCAGCACATCACAAACAGGACAACAAATGTTATGGATAAGGTAATTTTAAATACTATGCCAAAGACCAGGCGCGGATTTAGAGGGGGGCGGAGCCGGCGTACGCCCCCCCTAAACCTGCAGCAAATTGTTCTCAAACTAAACTGACCTAAAACTAATATAACTGCAATTTGGGAATAGGATGTTTGAAGTAGCTGGACCGGCAGAATGGAGCTCTCTTACCAGAGCTCTCTTACCTATTTACCTGAGTTGCTAGCAGACGTTGCCCACGTGACCAATGACTTTTGCCGTGACGTCATTCACAAAGTTCATGTACAGACAAAATTTACGTAAATAGAAATTGGTCAATTAAAAAATATGTCGAGTGGTCCGCCGTCAAAACGGCTTAAACAAGCAGTTTTATCATGACACTGCTTAATCCACTGGCATGTGACACTTAATTATTTTCTTTTTGGATCAAGGGTTGCATGATCAAAACCGATAACTGATTTATAATCGTTTCACTGTTAACCTTCAGTGGAGACCAGTTGTTTTATATGAGAAACTATATATTTTTTTAAAGTTCCATAACATTTTCTATAAAAAGGATCATTATAGTTTTGCGTGATCTAATTTCATATATATATATATATATATATATATATATATATATATATATATATATTTATTTACGGGATTGGATTGGTAGTATTTACGCCCCCCCTAACCAGAAATCCTGGATCCGCCCCTGAAGACAAGCTGTTGTTCACAGTATTGTGTGAATTTTATCAATTGTTATCTCAGGACAGTCTTAAGGGATCATTACCAGCTTGGGTTAAATTCAAAATATCATCGTGCTGATCAGTTTTTTTTGGATGTTTTCTAGCTTCTGTTAGAAGCCTGTTGCTGAATTTATCTCAGTGCATTTTGTTCTGTCCAGTGTGGAAGAGAATGCCAGTTGACAGAATCCCACGCAATGCACTACATGCAAGATTTGAAGGAAAAAGAAACAAAAGCAGACTATGCTGGATAGATTATATAAATGAGGACATAACATCACTTGGGCTAACACTTAGGGATGCAATGGACTTGACAAAGTAGCAAGGACAATGGAGATCATTTATTCATACACATTGCTGTCAAATGGCTGTCATCAGGAACTTATGGTTATGATGATGATGATGCAAGTGCAGTTCCTCAGTGCTCAGTAGGGTAAATTTTGTTCAAGAAATTGCAAGAACAATTTAATGTTTTGTAAATGAATGTCTTTTTTGGTTTAGGAAAGACAACTTTGGCAACAGAGCTTGCCAAAACCTACAATGCACAGGTCATTGGTGTTGACAACATCATCATGGATGCCATGCTACATAGCGGCACAATGAGTTCTCTGTTTGCTCGTAATCTGTGCATCGAGGCAAAAGGCAATCAGACTGAACAACTGCAAAAGCAAAAGGAAGAAGCTGAACAACATGCCCTCCAGGAATCAAAGCCAAAGCTAATACGTAAGTATTTTCTTCAAGAAAGAGACTGGATTATGTTAGAGGAATTAGTTTTTACTGGGTGATAAATTTTACAATTACATGGTCAAGTGATTTGCTTTAGAAAGTTATTTCCATATTTGTAAGCTTGAACTCGTTATTCCTGTTACTGATAAAGTTTACTGAGTCCTGAGAAGTACTGTTTTGGCTTTGTGCCTTTGTTTAAAGGCATACAGATCCTCATTTAGCATTGGAAATAACTACTTCCTTGCTTATTTGTGAGTTCTGAATATTTTGTTACCAGGCTTTGGTGAGAGATTCTTCCACAGACTACAAGATTGTAAACTGATGCATGGTTGGAATAATAGCATACCTGGTGTATGATCTGTTGATTTCAGATTCAGGCTTGCTGTCTTGTCTTGTCTTCAACTGTCCTCAATTCGACGATTGGCTGCACCATGGACAGTTTTGTTCCATCCACTTCTGTTTCTTTACTTTTTCAAGAATCAGTTTAATGATAATCCAGTCCACGCCTTTATATTATGAATCTATCCCATTTTAGGTCTTCTTTGAGCTCTTGGATCAAGGATCTTCTCTGGACAATCTCCACTCCTCTACAGCACTTGCTCAAAACATGAAAGCTTCATCTGCTTGATTATTCTGAGTAGACTCCTTTCTACTCCAGGCTTGCTCAGCACAAACTATATGATGACCTTGAGCCAGTTATTTTACACATGATTGTCTCTGACCAAAGTGTAGAAATATTGATCTGGTGGCTCCCATTTTCTTTTAGCAAGCATAAAAGAGTATAGTTGCAAAAATGTGTGCCAATACTGTACCATTGTTGCCCTATAGATCTTGTATATTATGTTTTGAGAATTTCTTCTTTTGTTGTAAATTTGTGAAGCTGATGATTGATTCTCACATAGGTAAAGCCACAGTAACATTGTCTTCTTCATCTGGAAAATTGTCTGTTGGAAGTGAAGCTCGTTCTCGAAAAAGTCGCAAGGTGACAAATGAAGACAGTAAAACCTCCAAGTTAGATGTGCACGCTGGTTCAAAGATTCCCTCACTTACTCCATTCAGTGATGCTACAACTTTGGTTTGTAAATCCTTACTTTACTGGTATGTTTTAGTCCAAAAGTAAAGATATATCAAATGTGATGTAGTATTATCAACTGGACAACCATTCATGATAGTTACATAATGGCTTGATAATGAATTTTTTTAATCTAGATGCCCAAAGGTCAAACCCAAGATGTTGTGGGTCAATGCATTTACCTTTAACACATGGATTAAAGCTAACTGTCTTAACCAACTAACACCATTTGTGCTGACATTTAGGCAATATGTTATAAAGAATCTAAATGAAAGTAAATTCACTGCCTTACTGTATCCATGTTATTTTTGTGTCTTGGTTTCAAGGATCCTGCTTTGGGACCGCTTCCTCTCGTTTCTCCAGAGCCAAAGCAGTTTGAAATTATGTCAGGTTCTGATGAGACTCAGCAGGCCTTGACTACTGTTCTACCTGAGGAAGTTGTTGTTGATCTTTTATCTGAAAAAATAATGGTATGGGCAAGTATGTGAGGTTTTCAGATAAAGTTGGCCATGCTATTATTTAACTATGTTTTCAGTTGCTAGGACATGGTCTAGCATTAATTACTGTGTTGAAGTAAGTGACTCTTTACCTATCTATCATAGTAGTCTGGCTGTATTATCTTTGTCTATGGTTGATTTCGGCTTGACATTCTGAAGAAACATTATTAAATGTAGTGGATTGCATTAGAATCTCACTTTATGGAACGTGATCTTAGGCTGTAAATATAATAATATTTACCTATGTGGACTTAATAACCTATAACAAGTTATGTTAGTAACTTTAGGCTTATACTATGGTCTGTTAGCTACTAGTACATAGGTCTTAGATATTCAATAAACTGGCAGTGGCCTACCTCTTAATTGTATTCAGATTATTAATGACTATATGACTTATATAGTATTTTATTTAATATCTCACTGTGACACATGAAACAAAGTTAATAAATCTATATACTGTAGTATATATATGTACTACATGTAAGCTAACTGATGATATGTATGTATATATGCAGTTGTCTATACCATGCATATTAGCACGTAAGCAAGAAGTTAGGTTTAGGTCACATGTTGCAGATGACGATATTGACTAGCACCATGTCCAAATGTTATATCTGATGTTTTATATAAAATTTGACATTTATGGAAACTTCTGTAGTAAAGACTTCACCTAAGATGGCAGATGAGGCGATGTCTTGAGGCACCTTATTTGAAGCTGGACATTAGGACTGCCACCTTGCAATTATTTACATGTAACCTTTGGCACTTGCCTATACTGCCCCATAGGGACTATTTTTTAATCTCAAATTTTATTTTACCACCTTTTAGATATGCTAAACCTTATTTTTGTGGAGTTATGCCTCTGGAATTAATATTAGTTGCACATCAATTACTGTCCTACCTGAGGATGTTGTGGTTGTTGTTGGTCTTTTATTAGAAGAAAATAATGGTATGGGCAACTTGTATGTGAGATATATATCACTATGCCATGCTATTTGATCCTACATTTTCTTTCAGAGAATTGATACTGAGATGGGAGTTATAGTTGATGGTTTGGACTCCCTCTTTACGCTGAACTATGTCCACACCCTTCAGGCTGTCCTCAAAGCTCTTGGAAACAGGAATTACCTCTACCTCGTTTTCACCAAGTTAAACTATGCTGACATGCACGATGAGAAATTGAAACAGGAGAAGGAGCAAGGTAAGCCATACTCTGTGCAAGAATGAATGAAAACAGCCCTTTATGTTTATGTTACGAGACAGTCTTGGCTGCTTGGGTATATATTGTAGCAACTTTGTTGTCTTAGCCTTGGGCATGTCATGGTGGTTTGCCAGTCCTTTCCATCACGGTGTACAGTCAGTGTACTTCAATAGCTGAGCTCACTGAGTGTGTGAGTGGAACAGACATTTCAGTATTTCTTTTCTTTCTGCCTTGACAGGGATTTAAACTCCCATTGTCTAGGCTTGCAGTTCAATTTTCTAACCGATGAACTATTGAAGTTGTAAATGGTTCCTATATTGTGCTGACTTTTACTGTGACATCTGACACATTATTGGCACAGAGAAGCTGTTTGTGCTTACTTTTTCCCTGCATACTTTGGTGTAAATCGGACTAGAAATTGTTGGTCATCGCCATGCCACAGAGCATTTATGTAAATACTACATACCAATTATGGGTGCCTGTTACAAAGTATTTTGTTTAAATGGTATGTTAAGGAATATAAACAAAGACCTATGAAATGACCTGAAGCAAATTTTCAAAATATTTCAGAATACCAGAAGTATTTGATTGAAGAGCAGGAAAGACTTCGATGTCTGGAGATGACTGAGGAAGAGTATGACATGCTGTCGGAAAATCAAAAGCGTGACTTCGACCAGAAGCTTTTACAAGCCAACAAAATACGCATTCAAAAGTCTGTATAATCGTTGCCTTTATGGTTGAATGAAGATGATTTGCATACTTACTCATCACCCCTTTCAGCATCTAACTCATGATTCAAGACCGAGATTTTCAAACTTTCATTTTCTTAGCTTCTTGGCTGAGCAAGACTTTCTCATGTACTGATTTTCTCATTTTATGATGGCAGATGATTCAGATAGTCTGTTATTGAGCCATTGAAGTGCTAACTTCAGGGTGGATGGCGGATTGCTGCGGGCAGTGATCCAGAACGAGTTCCACGTCCTACGTGGCCTGTTCCCGCCGGTGGCCGAGAGACGCTACAATCTTCGGCCCAGACGGCACTCGTTTGAGCTGCCAGTCAAAGACAATAAAAACTTCATACCTAGAGTCCTCTGTGCTAGTGTTCATTGACTATGCCCATTCCTCATTTGAACATTATGGTCAACTGTGTAATGAGTAAAACTAAACACCTATTATTTTCTCTAATCTCTTTGACATTGTAACTGATTGCGGTGTGCCAATCAGAGTTGTCTTTCTCAATAAACAAATATAATTAACTGCCATCGGCTTTCTTAAGTTAGTTCTTCTTGATAGTATACTTGTTGTACTCACAGTACCAAGCTGTCGCCTTTGGTAGACATCTATCCACAAAGCAACAGAAATATTAGACTAGAAACAATGTCTTTAGATTGCTTCAGTATTGAAGCATGGCAGCGGATCTGGAGCAGCTTAATTTTCGGTGCATTGTGTTGTGAAACAAGGCTTCCCATATGCACCAGGTTGACTGATGGATTGCTAATATTACCTTTGGAGCATTCCAGGCAAAAGATTATTCAACCTCGGATAAGCACCTTAATTTTTTGCTCATTATTAAATTTGCCATTACCTAACCTTTACACTATGTCCTTTTACTTCAGTTTCAGTAGAAATGTTCAGCAATTTTGTTTTTCAGTTGGGTTTGCCATTGCAGGTTATAATTATATTCATGTTCAGTCATAAAATGCAGGCATCAGTTTAATTACTCTTGTAGAGAGAAGGAGAAGCGTAAGGAGAAAGAACTGAAAGCTGAAGCTGCTAGACTTGAAGCTGTGAAAAAACGATTGGCTGAGGAGAAGTCAGTGTTTCAAATCAATTCCATTTCAGTTTCTCTGTTTTGGTTCAAATATCAAACTGTTGTCAGTGAAACTAATCACCCTTATTTAACAGTATCTGTTTTGTTGTATTTACGTTTGTCAGATGTGAGAAAAGGTATTTAATTCAATCCCATCTGGGCTAATGCTATTCAGGTACTGTGGTTGACTAGTTGAAGATCCACGAGCTGTCACCACTGTATCTAGGAATTAAGTCCTGGTTTCTTATTGGAAATTTGTTCTTGAGTCTGTAAGGAATACCGCCTGATTGTTGAAGTGGTTTTTTGTGCATCAGCTTGAAGATCAAAAAACCTATGATTTTGCATCTGATGATTCTAACAGAGAAGTTTGCAAAATGTACAATATTCTGATTATGAGTTCTTGCCATGATGTTGTTCTGTTTGTGATGACTGATCTCGAGTATTCTTCATGTTATATCTTTTTAGATTTTTAAATAGATGAATGAGTTGAATAATTTTGGTGATTTTTCGTAATTATTCACTGCCATTTCGTAGGGCTGCAAAGAAGAAGAAGGGAAAGCCATCATCTCCGAGACGCTCAGTAACTTTAAGCAAAACACCTGGAACCATTGCGGGTGATGGCTCACCTGAACCAATGTATGCATTCATCGTAGTTTGTGATATTGTGATATATTGCATATATATGTGTGATTTTTAATTGGATATATATATAATATATATAGAGAGACAGACAGACAGACAGACAGACAGACAGAGACCTCCATTTGATCTGTGTTTCCTCAATGCCCTGTGCAAGGTGTGGAACAGTGTTGTGTATTTCCAAATTTTCTAAGGGGATTGTTTTATTTAACACTTTAATGACGAGTGGCATTGATTTCCCAGGCACTTTTAGTATACACTGTCATCGTTAAAGTGTTCAGCAGTTCTTATATGAAAACTGTGCTGCTATGGTTGTGATGCTGATAAGAATTTTGATCATGTTGTTAATCAATTCAGAAAGAAGAAAGAACTCAAGGCTTTTCACCAAATGAAGTCATTGAGTGTGAGAAAGTCAGTGAGTGTGACATCAGATGAGAAGAATATGAAAAATGTGAAAGCCAAAGGTGAGAAGAAGGCTATAGTAGAAACAGTACAGGGGAACGTAGCAGCAGAACCACACAATGCATCGGAGGAACTGGAACTATTTCTTCAACGCAGGTAATTGAGAGTCTTGAAACAGAGTCTTGACACAGTCACAGTTGCATTATGACAACGACGCTTTATTTTAAATTATCTGATTATATTGATTTTCACGAAATGGTTAACACTTTGTTTATTGCTTTGTGTGATGCATGCCAACCATTTAAAGAGCACCCTCAGAGTTGCTTGCAACTCCAGAGCCTGTATAAATTTTTGTCTTTGCATTACTAGTACTGAATTATCAGTGTTTGTCTTATTGCCATAGTTGTACTTTTTTGCTGGTTTTCTGTCAGGCTTATTGCATCCAAGTTTTACATGGATCATCTCATTACTTGCATAATACTTATGCATAAAATTAACATTTGTAAACCGTCTTAACTGCAAATGGCATTTGAATTCTAATATTTCTTTAAGATTGCTCTGATTTTAGATTGAAACTGGTACTAAGTAATTTAATTTGCTGTTGTTGTGTTGTTGGCTATTAGGTTGAATTCTGATTATTGCACAATGGTGGCATATAATAAATATATGTAGAATTTCTCGTACGATTTCTAGTCATGGCTCTGATGCTATAATTTGAGTAGATTCCGGACATTTGAACACTTCCTTCGAGATTCCTGTGACATGCTGGACAACTGGGACCGGCAGAGTGGTTCAGTGTTTATTGCGGATGCTGAGACTGAGGCACCTACAGATGACAGCAGTCAGAAGAGGATGCTCAGACGAAGTGACAGAAAAGACAAACAATCTTTACAAAAAGAGGTAATAGTAAGATAGGCCTAGGCCTGGCTGGCTGGTGCAAGGCCCAGATGCTGACCTCAGTGAATTTTTGCTCTTACAGTTCTTCATTACTTATATCGAAGTTGAATGATAATCGGTTTTAGAGTGAATCAACCGTATTTCATAATATGCCATGTAATGTGATGTGCTTACCGTCTTGCCATTTTCAGTTTCAGAGCATGCTGTAATTTCATCTATGCTTTACTTGACAGATCTCTTTAGAATATGTAGAAGTTTACACAGCATAAATGCTGAACCACTTTTTGTGTGCTTGGATAAATTGACATTTGCTTACCTTAGAGTTTTACAATTACTATTTGCTTGCAGCTGAGGTTTGGTAGTTTGCTGACAGAGTTTCACTGTAGTTGTTGGGACCTGAATAAGCGGTTAAGGGGCCATCCATAAATGACGTCACGCACCGGAGGGGAATCGGAAATTTGTGACGATGTGTGACATGGGGGTGGGGGTCTGAGAAGTGTGACGTCACACCAGGTCTATGTTATTAAATTAACAATTAACAACAATTTAATTTTATTAATAACAGCACTAATTTTGAGGATTAAATTTTCATTATTTTTTAAATTATTTTAATGTATACGGGCACCATTAGTAATAATTTTCTTATTATTTCAATATTTGGTCACCTTTATTAGATTTTAAAATATTCATGCTTTCCCTATTTGTTCCACGAAGGAGCACTTTGCTTCACCATGGAAATTTGGTTTTAGGGGGTGGGGGTCAGAGCTTTGTGACGTCATTTTCAGAGGGGTGTTACCTTTTGTGACGAAGTGTGACGAGGGGAGGGGGGTTAAAAATCGGCCAAAATTGCGTGACGTCATTTATGGACGGCCCCTAAGCCCTTTGCACTTGGAAATAGGCGCTTAAGTGTGTGTGTGCCTAGTTGTGTGCTGTTTATGGTTAACTGTGGCCAATAACTGATTGGGGCAGGTGGTCCACTGGAAGTTTGGTGCTGTGGGGCTTGTGGGAAGGAATTAAGCTGAAGCGGGAGTAGTCGATGTTAACCTTTCATGGAGTCAGAGGTTCAAGACTCAGCTCTCAAAAGACAGAGAATTAAGGCTGGTTGTTTTTCTCTCGATGGACTGCAATAGAGATAGTTTAAAACGTGTAGATAGTGTGCAGTTGACTTTTGTTATGTTTGTTATTGATGTGAGGAAGTTGAGCATTTTTTTAAAATAAAACTTCAAAATGTAAAAGTGTATACAGTAGTATTTCCATGATGCAAAAATCTTCACAGATGTGCTCTAAACATTTTATTTCGGATTATTTGCATATTCTTTTTCTCTATCTGCAATGTTTTCACTGCTTGAATTACCAGCTTAGCCCTTTGATGAATAAAAATTAGATTTTTATAGTTGGTTGGAATTAAATCAAAATTCAGTACTGTCTGCTACTGTACAGCGGGCAAGACATCTGTCAACAATCGTACAAGATGAGGAAAAGAAAACCAAAAAGCCACAGGAAGACATTGGTATACCAAGAATTGACATTGATTGCAAGAAAACAGAAAGAAAAGAGTTGGCTAAAGTTGCTGTGGAAACAGGAAAATTTCCATCTCTCAATGAGGTTTGGATCCATTCAGCATGACTGAACCATTTGATATTTTTGATTGACAACTTCATGTTTTTGTTTTTCGTTTAATTAACTGCTTACATAAAAGGAATAGCTTTCTCTAAACTCAGACTTCTAGTATTAGCAGTAGTTGTAAATAAACCAAGTAAACATGAACGTCAGACTAGACATTGGTTTTGCTTTTGCCTGAAACACTTAGTCTTGTGTCTATCAAAAAGTGAATGGACCATATTATCATCTTGTGGTTGCAAATCTTAATTTTGTGCTGGAACTGCTATTTATTGTAATTATGAGATTTGTGTCCAGTTTTCTTATAGATATTTTTGTTCTCACAGATGTTGGACAAGATGTATGTTGGTCCAAGTGGTCCACCACTTCCTCCTCCTGTCACGCTCTCCGTTCTCACTTTTCCAGAGAAACGAAGAGCGCTGCATGATAAGGGCCACTACACCATTGTTGCAGAAGAGATGTAAGGATGTCAGTTAGTTGGTGGGATTTGAGTAGATGGTTACAAACTGTTTCCCTGTTATGTGCTCATTTGCCATCTTTAGGTCTGGATATGGAAATTGACATGGGCTGATTATGCCAATTTATTCTCCACATATGCAGCCGCTTAATTCTGGTTCTCATATCCTGAGGTTCTTCCTCATAAATATTTCTCCCAAGGGTCAACAGCTTTACGGTTTTTGGTGTTGTGATTTCACTTCAATGTTCAAATAACTTGCTATTTAAATATTTTACTCTCTAATGAAAAATAAGGTAAGTTAATTAAAACAACACCAGTAAGAATAGGCCTAATAATTTGGCACCATTGTCATGAAATGTAAATACTTATATAGAAAGCATAATGTGATAGTGAACAAAGGAAATACTGATGAAAGTACTCATTAGGCATGACCTTAAGAACATTCCATTCAGTGAGTATCTGCATCTGTTTGGCCTGCTGTTTGTTAGGGTTTTTAAAATTGTGAGTTATTTTCCTGTGGGTTATTGTTCAGAGGTTTTATCTTAGGGGGGGTTATTGGCAGGGGGTTATTGGCCAAGGGTTTTTGCCCAGGGGTTATTGCCCAGGGAGTTGTGTGCCTGAAACCCACATGTTGGAGCTTCAAATCTCTGTTAGGGCAGAGTTGTTTATTGTTATTACTGCTCCACCTGGGTCCCCAACCAACTTTTCTATTAAATGAATACACTGACCATACACTATCAGTTTTGAAGATCAGGCAATGAAGGAGAGGACTGGCCACATGCATGCCATGATGTACTGAGGCTTAGAAATTGAATTTACTAATGCTTCTTATTCATTGGCTCCCTTTTGAGGTTTACTTATGGGACTGCTGTTCTTTCTTTTCTTCAAGACTTCAGCTGATCCTGAGAGGTACTACCAGCACAGTCCCACCAGATCAGAACATATAGTTCAACAGTGATTTAAATCTATTACCGTAATTAACTTTTGTAACTGGCATTACTGTTTTCTGTAAAGGGTTGTGGTGTGTCAACCCAGTGATTCAGTGATTTAATAATAAACAAATGTTGATTAACATTATTTGAATTGAGGAAGAAAGTTCCAGGTTAATGGATTGATTATGTAATGTAACGCTTAGAAGCATTTGTGTAAAATCACTGATTCACTTCTGCAACAATCCTTTGCGCGACACAAACTCCCATCTTAGAACCTTCTGACCTGGATGAACCTTGCACAATGGCCTTTAGGATAACTTTTGTTACTGTTGTTATCAATTACATCTGTGTTGTATTAGTTAATCTGTATTTATCCTCCTACAGAAAAAATTATTGGGGGCTTCAGGCATGAGAGCCCAAAGAAACAGGCTCTAGTCTTGGGGCAGTGAGTTGCAGCGGTCCTGCCTTGCACAGCCTTATGAGCTCGCATAAGTAAGTGAAAAGATTGTTCAAACATAATAGACCCACCACCACACAGCCCACTAATGCTTTTAGTTGTGTGACATTTGTGTTTCTTTGGATGCAGTGGCCCACCTGCCAAAGAAAACCCGGCTGATTCAGACACTGAGTCTGATAGCTCGAGTGCTGTCGTTGGACACAAACCAAGATCTCCTCATGAAAAGGTGGATGGAATGTCAAAGAAGGAAAGGAAGGTAAAGTCAGTTTCTAAACTGCGACGAAGTACCAAGACCTTCGTGACACAAAAGACCGATGAAGTTACCAGGTAATTTTCATTTCTGAAATTTATCAAATGAAACGGTTTATTGAGCCACCAGAAAAATAATAATACAATTAAACTATGGAAATTCATGTAAATAGGACAGTTTATGTCGTACAGGGGCCCGTGGCGCATTGGATAACATCTGGCACACAGACCGAGAGGTACCGAGTTCGAGCCCCCGTTGGGCGGATATGTTTGTAGGCTGCTATTAGCGCCGTTGTATTTCAAGCTGTCTGTTCTGTTAGTAGTTAAGATTTAAATTGCATAACATGTAAATGTACAGCGCATTGCGTTTGTCAGGCGCTTATTAAAGAAAAGATATTATTATTATTATTATTATTACAGTGCAGGAGCCAAGCACTATCAAAGACACTACAGCGTCACCAGACACAAGTTCATGTCACAGGAGGCTGTATGTATTGCAAAGAGGAAATCAGATCAGCTACTCAAAAGTTCAGAATGGTTATTGTTGTGGACTGCAGAGAAATGGGGCAATTGAGATAATATAAAGCTCTGTAAAATGCTGTAAAAGCAAACATTATGCACTAGAGTAGGGAACTTGTTGCATGAAATGCAGTTAATAAAATATTCAGAAAACTTAGAGAAGGTCATAAAAGTGCTTCTGACCAACAAATGTCTTGACTGAATAAACAAAGTCATAAAAATTAATTGTAAATACCTGGTAAATTAAAAAGTCAAAATCCTTAGAAACTAAAAAGACTCAAAAATCCTTTTGAAGTATGAAGTAACTTCAAGGAATAAAGATTCTACCTAAGAATCTTCAGCTCATGGATAACTCCTGAACACCAAAAGTTCCAGTGGGCCAGCCATGCTAGTTTCACCTATACCAAAGCGATTATACAGCAGAGGAGGGAACTTGTTGCATGAAACAAAGCTAATCAGCAGATGAGACACAGTGGGTGATAATTATTTTACAGTGTATTTGTCCATGGCGAGACAGCCAAGGAAAACGAAAAAAAACTAATGAGAAATAATAACAATTTATCTTTGCTGAGGGATAAAATGCCAACAAATTTAAAGTAAAATTGCTAATATAACTGTGAAAAGCTTGTTTTATTTCCATAAATGACAACATTTAAACCAAGTTATTCAATAGGCTGCCTCCCTGCTTTGACTGTTAAGCATTGACGTAAATGAAGTGAAAGTACACAAAACTGGTTAAAATATTATTTGTCTCAGACTCTCAAGTAATGTACAGAAAAATGGGTTATAGTATTGGTTACAAGTGAAAGTACTACCATATTGTCACTTTACATTGCCACTTTTTAATACTTCATTAGAAGTTAGAAGTTACAGTAATAAGGCTTTTGCATAAGTACAGTAAAGTGTTACTTTTTTAACAGTACTGATGAATGCTAAAGATTGGCATTTAAATTGTGTGTTTTCCTTTATTGCTTAGCGTTTCTGAACCATTTTCTACAGATGGCCCAGGGAAGCCTGCTAAGTAAGTAATTCTGAAATTGGGTTGTTCTTGTTGACGGCTTCTTTGGATTCCTTGATGATATATTCTGATCAAGAATAAAGACATTTCATTTTCACCTATTTTGTATGGGAAACAAATTACTGAAAATGCATGAAATGTGGTGTTTTATGTTTCTCCTTGAGTATGAACTGATTGTGCATCTAGTAAAAACCATAACTTACCAAAAGCAGAAGAATGAAATTAGTTTAAAGCAATTTCAGTAATGTGCCTGTGTTAATTATTATCTTTTATCCGTTTCTAGGCCTGCATATCGTTGGGTAATTCCGGCTTTAGAAGAATTGCCTATTAAGATTCGCTTTACCTCTACTGAGATGGGTCAATATGATGAGGTCTTACACTTTGAAATTGTTGGCCAGAAGCAAAAGTACCGGATGAACTGTCGAGGAACTTCTGCCTTTCCATGCATCAGCCATGAACCAAGGTTTAATTCATTATGCAGCCGACTTCTTTATCCAGCTTTGATTACCAACTATGTCTAGTCTGTTTCAGTTTATGTAACATTAGACTGCTTAACTAACACTTTGACGACGACCACTTGTTTTTACAGTAGCTTTTAATGCCTCTTCATCAATTTAAAGTATTAAGGGTAGCTTGATGGCTTATTGTTAACATTAGGTGTTTATGGAATTTGAATCCTGAAACCTGGTTTGAAATTGGCTATTTGTTGAGCAATGTCAGTCTTGAGGAAAAGTTGTCCTAGTGTTGAATTGTTGAGGTAGTGTTTGTGCTTTGGCCAAAGGATCCTTCAGTCCAAAGCCATGCTTCTAACGACTGTTGTTCAAAGAGACATTTAATAAATTTAAAACTATTTTGTACTTCTAGGTTAATTTGCAGATTCAGGGTTAATTACTTTCTAATCATCTTTCTCTACCTTTTTCGACTCTAAGCTTCACAATGTATGATTCAGTCTTTGCCTGTTTCTCTTCCTACACTATTATCAATCAAAATGGCAAACCGCAGCCCATTACATGACCGCAATAGTAAGGACAGAAGAATAAGTTTATACTAGGTCAATTGTTCAAAGTTCAATTGTTCATATCAATCTCTTCAAAGTTCATTTGTTGATATCCATCTCTTCCTCAGCTTCTCTGTTACTAACATCGTTTTTCAGATTGAAACCTTTGTTTTCATGATTGTTATAGTCACAGAAAACTTTTTCAAAGCACTGACTGATATGAAGCATTTAATGTAAGAAATCTTTCTCTGACAGATATGTGGAAGTGCTTTAGGCAGAAATTTGAGCATGTTGTGATTCCTTGAAGTTTTTTATGGAATGAATTGGAGCAGCTTGCATTTTATCCTCTTTCGTTCTTCATCTAGGTAGATGAAGAGCCTTGCTGTTTAACTCTCAGGTCATAGTGGTACCATATTCTGCTACCAAGCTGTGTATATGAACAATTTTCTTGAGATAGTGAAACTGCAGAGTCTGTTCAAAAGCGTAGAAGTTTTATTATGGGACAAGCATGACAAGTATTTCTACGAGTAAGACCATCAAGTCAATGCATTTTTGTGAAAACTGTGTTTTTTAAGCGTATCTACAGAATACTATCTAAACACTTCATAATACTAAAACTTTCTTGGGAAATTTCAGGGTTGTGTTTTCTGATCGACAAAATACTAAGAAACCAGATGAAGTAGTAATTAGAAAGTTTGTTTATTCTACTCAGACATTTGAATTTGGACCTCTTCGTCTTGGACTTCCCTGCAAAAGGTAATTAGAAAGCATTTTCAAGTAGTTTTTAAGTAATATATTCTTTGCAGTTTAATAGCCGTAAATCAAACTCTTAATCGTAATCTGCAAACTTCTAAGGCACCACTCGAAAGCCAAGCGCAGAGCACCAGCTTATTCATGAGCAAAAATGCTCATAGTCTCATTTATCAACTGTGTAACATGCAACTTGTTCATGGTATAAAGCTCCTTTATCTCTGATAGTGACTTAAGTGTTGCAGTGTCTTAGAGAAGCTCTTCATATGTGCTGTTTAAATGGTCCACATACATGTAAATGTTTACATATATGCATAATATAATTTGACTTTTTGTTGACTGATTAATAGGACTAACTGACTGCTCAAGTCCTTCATCGGTCCATAGCTGTTATCCAGTGGTTAATGTGCTAAACTTCTGTCAACCAGAAGGTTGGGACTCAATTCCCACCTTGACAGAATGACGTTTGGAACTCTCTGCTCCACCTGAATCCTCTAATGAATTTGGCTGTAAAACGAGTACCGCTACAATGGTCAATTGGTCATACACTGTTGATGTATGATCAGGTGGCAAAGGAGAGGACTGACCTCTTGCCACTATATGCCGAGACTAAGAAAATAAAGTCACTAATGCTTCTTGCCCTTAGCTACCTCTTGGAGTTTGCTCAAGGGACTGCTATATATTTCATACTGAGATCTTAGAAATACGCTGGCTTTGACTGAATAAGCAGCTTTGAAAATAATTCAATTCAATTCAATTTATCAGTGCCTTTGAAAGATTCTTAACAGTCACTATATAAATATGCAAATATTTAAATACATATATACATATGTAAGTACATACATGTGGTTTCATGACAATCCTGCTTACGACAATTCGGCACCAAGACAATTTGTCACCAAGATGATTCATAGCAAGACTATGAGTACATGTATATGTCATACAATGAAAGTGATAGCGAGGCTTCTACTTTTAAATCTGTTTGTACTTTTTCGGCTTCAGTGATTTAGTGCATCTTTAATATTTTTTTATTAGCTTATGCGTTTGAAGTTATATTGATGCCAGGCACTATTAACAGATAGGCCTGCCATTATTTGGGACGCTGACTGTGTAAGTATGCATGCACAAGTAGATATCTTGTCACTGGATTTGGCTTTTGACATCTACTTGACTTGTAAATAGGTCTCCACCATACATACATACATACATGCATGCGTGCATACAGATATGTTTACAAACACGCATGCATACATGCATATATGCATGCATACATGGTTGTATTCCTTGTTTGGAGTTCAATGTTCAGATATGGAGCTAAATTCACATTTTCACATCCTCAGGTGACTGATGATCCAAATTCCAAGTGATTCACTGCAGGTTGAATTCTGCAGATTAGTGTTTGTAATCATAATTGTGATCGTCCATGTATATTGAGCCTTTTCATAAATCTATATAATGGTGCAGATATTGGCTTCTTGTATTTTGTCTTGAAGAGTTGAAGGAAAACCAGTTGAAAATATGGAGGTATTTGGCATTCTCAACACGTCTCCATTTGATGTGGACTGCACCTTCTGCATTCTTAGGGACGAAAGCATGGCTACATTTTCCATTGACCCTGTCAGCTTGCAGCTTAAACCTGGAGAGAAACAGGTCAGCACTTTGATAAATCATCTGTTTCCAGGTTATTTATTGAACTATTGGTGCTTCTAAGAGGTATGTAAAAGTCGTTATACATGGGTTCCATCAGACAAACATAGCAATTGATTAAGTTTCATTCAGTTTGTCAGTGATAGATTGAAGACAGCTGGATTTAGATAGAAATCAATTTGAAAATTGTTTTAGATTGTTATTGTTATATAAACTTCTTATCTTTGTAATTATAACTGAATCCTGGCAAGACACAATTCATATGGCTTGGCTCAATAAGATTGCTACTGATTCCCTTCATCTCAGGTTTCCCAACATCCACTTATAATAATAATAATAATATTCTTTATTGAAGCAATCCGGTTGACAAACCGCAACCGGTTACAGTGTACAGTTATGCAATTGAAACAATTTACAAGAACACAAATGACAGAAGACATAAATCTTAACTACTAACAGAACAGACAGCCTGCAATACACGGCGCTAATAGCAGCCTACAAAGCAGGTGCACATACGGGCCTTATCTCGGTACCTCTCGCACTCTATGCCAGTGTGTTATCCAATGCGCTATCGGGACCCCCTTCTCCTCTTCTGTTTGTGATCTGACATTGACTGATTGTTAGACTGTTAGTATGTTTCACAGTGACATGTACCTTATAAGCAAGTGTTGTTTCTGTCCTGCTGATGATGTCTTCAGCAAAAGTTAAAACTTGGAGATTGCAATTAAAGCAATAAGCAGAATATTAATTGAGCGAAGTCACTAGCAGTCGATAGCATAGTGACTAGTTTCAACTTGAGGACTTGGTGGCTGTGGCGGCTTTGGGGACTACCGGTATCCGATTGCTTCTCACTCTTGCAGCTTTATATTGGTTCTGTGCCTGTACAATTCAATGACCACCATCAGCAATGATTTTGTCTGTAGCACCATTCAGTCTCCGCAGCTCCCCCCCCATTCTGACCTGGCACTGAAACAGACCAAACAATCTGGCGCTTTCAGACTTCATTTGGTATAGCGCTGGTAAATCAGTGGACTCCTTGATGCAGCTTTTTGTGTTATACTGTGAAAGTTTGGAGATTTATATTTACCATTATTATTCGGCTTATGAATAATTGAATATTCCAGTGTGTCTTTTTTGTCTCAACTAAAGTGGACTTTTTTTATTTAAATGTTGAAGGAGCTGTGTGTCTGGGCTTGTCCAAAGCACCCAAAAGTGTTTGAAGATGTACTGGTCTGCTGCGTTCAAAATAATCCAGAACCAGTAACTTTCAACTTATCCTGCACTGGAGTGCGACCAGAACTCACATTTGATAAGAAGACGTTCCAGTTTGATAAAGTGTTGCTTCACAGGTGATGATTAAGATTGTTTCTCATTGCATTTCCTTTCTGGTGACTTCTTGTTAGCTATTGCCCCACTTAAACAAGGAGTTGACAAATGGACAACAAACTAAGGACTATAATTGACTTATCTTGATACTCTTAACCAACTTGTTGATATTATCAGATGTTGCACTGATCTGAAGAGCTGCAGTGCTAACTTACAGTGTAGATTTTTAAAGCCATTGTAAGTTTGATAATAAGCATTTAGAGCAAGTATTTTCGATCCCCTCATTTACCAAATAATGGAAACTATAAAGTAAGTCAATTAAGCGACTCAAGCCCCAGGAGCAATGACATATGGAGGACATGTGAAGCCCACATGACAATAGTCCTATAAGGGCTTCACATGTTGAACATATGGGCCCATTAGTTGGGAGGCACCTTATTGGATTGCTTGTTTTAAGTGTTGTCATGCTGATACAGAAACATTCCTTGCAAATACTTGGGCTTAATGATTCTTGTCTTCAGACTAATGATACACTGAAACTCATTTGTTATCTTATTCCTCCAACTTTCTCTATTCTAGATGATCCTCATTGCTGTGGTAAAAATGGGGCATCAAGCTGACCTCTTCAAATCTTGTCTTCTACTGCATAGTTCACTTTACCTGTTATGGCTTGAAGTTTGATTTCAATTATACTACTTGGCTGTTTTTTTATTCTATTTTCAGAAAAGAGACTAAATCTATATTAGTCAAGAATACTACTACTTTGCCTGCATCATGGAGGATTTTAAATTTCCAGACCCTTCCAAACGAGTTCTCACTTGAAGTTGATCACATGCTAGTTCCTCCGCTTTCAGAATCTGTGATCAGAGCAACCTTTCATCCAATGAAACCTATCTCAGTCAGCAAGAAATATGTTCGATTAGAGGTTTGAATTTCTAATGTTAGCATTATTGATTCAGTATATTATCACCATACAAGGTTCACTGTTTAACGAATCAAATTTGACCAAGAAAATGTTTGTTTATGGAATATGGATGCTGAATATTTGACTCTTACATTTTGATTCTATGTTTGGATATTTATTTGTGATGTAAGGAATCACTTAAACTGCTTAATACTTGATAGCAGTCTGTTAGCAATTGGTTCCTCTGCAGTTTCATGATTATTTGCTTCTAGTTTTAAGTTGTTTAAATATTGATTTGTTTGATATTTGTGTAACATTTAGGTGTATGATGAGGATGGAATTGTCCTCCTTGGTGAGAACATTCTAGTTCAGGCTGAGGGATATGATGTTTCAATTGATATCAGTCTACCCAAATGTAACTATATTCTTCATTAGCACATTTGTAGAATATTTTTAACAAATTATCAATCAAAAATTGATAGCAATGTTAGCCTTGGCTGAATACAGTGAAAGTCTGTAATGTGTGACTGACCTGCTGAAAAATAATCTCCAAATCTATGTATTGCAAGTTCCTATAGACTATAGAGGTATATTTTCCCCTTTATGCATCGACAGTGTCCTTCATGTAGACCTTTTCACTTCATTTAGAACATAAATGGAAGGTGAATATAATAAAACTCTAAATACATTGTACATCATTAAACTTTATAAAGTAGAATTTTTTATAAAAAACATTAAAACTACTGTTTTTAAAGAAAATTTTATAGTTAGGTAAACAACTGATTCGTGTAATTTATTAGCAAAGACTATATTTTCATCAGTAAATGTGAGCCTCATTCAATCAGTCATCTTCCTGTAAAATGACTGAATTTCCTAATTTTATATAAAGTTTTACTAACTTGCAGTGTTTCTTCTTGCCAGTGCTTAGTAAATTGTATGCATATGGCTTTGTCTACATCTGGTTTTTCTGAATAGCATCTCACACTCTTCCTGAAACTGTCATTGCAATCTTTATCTCTTAAAATGACCTATAGTTTCGTGTAATTGTTGAGCTCTCAGAAGTAAACTTAACAGTTTGACTTCTTAAGGCTTAGGGGTTTTTATTCAATGGAGAGCCAACTTTGATGCTTGTCTTATTCCTTTATAGTAATGAGCCTAATCAGAAGCTATCTAAGCTATCTATTACACATACCTGTGTATTATACTTGTGCATCTAATAAAGATGGCATGACATACATGATATATCACCAATATTGGCAATCAGAAAAAAGCGGAAGGAAATGCCTGTTTAGTACATTACTGCATGTACAATTGTACATGTACTGCCTTTGCTATGCAAAAGTATCAGCTGTTGTGTAGAGCCAGTCTACCTATATACACTGTGTGTTAATGAGTCCCGTGAGTTAATTCAGTGTCCTTGGGAAGCCTTATGTTGCTGCACATTAACTTCATTACCGGTACCACATTTATGGAATGGGCCTGTTACCAGACTTTTCTGTGCTATCCTGAATCTCTGTCACTACTCTGTCGAGTCTTTGTCCAATTGTCTGAGCTTGGGCTGAGGTCAAGATTCTGTTACAGCATGATGCCCAAAACTGTCTATAAAACATTAGCAAATCGAAGTCTTTTCTGTTCTTTCATACTTCGTGACGAACAAATCTGAAAAATGCTCTGTGTTGCAGACTTCTTTACAGTGTTGCAATGAAATACTGAAAATGTCACAGCAATATCATTTTAGACTTTTTTAGCAAATTGTTATTTGTACTGTAAATAAGTGGGGTGCGGTGGTGCAGAGGTATGTTCGGTACCTTGCAGCCGGAGGGTTGCGGGTTCGAATCGACCTCAAGCCGCCGCGTAGGGACCATGGGCAAGTCCTTCACTCGCAATTGCTCATGCGCTTCGGCGTGAAACTCCGATTCAGTGTCCGCGCTGTAGTTGGGAGCGCCTCCGAGTAGAAATCTTGAAGGGGTGCTATAACAAGTGCTCATACATACATACATAAATGTAAATAAAACAAACCCGTAAATATTGTTGAATTAACTATCTACATTTATAAAAAATTTAAATTAAACTAAAACTGTTCAGTTTTACCATTACCAACTAATGTTGAAATTCTAATGTCCCTGCTGAAAAATAATCTTGAAGGGGCGCTATAACAAGTGCTCATACATACATACATAAATGTAAATAAAACAAACCCGTAAATATTGTTGAATTAACTATCTACATTTATAAAAAATTTAAATTAAACTAAAACTGTTCAGTTTTACCATTACCAACTAATGTTGAAATTCTAATGTCCCTGCTGAAAAATAATGTCACAGGTATACGATTTGTACAAAATACTCGTGCAAACTGGTGATCCACTGGTAGTCAGTCACCAGTTGATCAATTTGTGTTATAGTGAGAGCCTGGTGTAGTTTCCATTTAATTATAGGAATGATTTTTTCTCATCTACAGTGTACCAGAATTTGAGAGGGTTGTTAAGCTAACTGTTGTTTGCTGCCCTTATTGTTGTAGCTACTAGTGCAGGGATTGACTTTGGAGCTGTTCGTGTGTCGGAGGAAGTCAAATTGCAATTTGTTGTTAAGAACCGAGGCAAATATGAAGTGTCGTTCTTGTAAGTGGCTTAGTTGTTTGCATCTTATCTATCCACATCTCTAAACTTATAATTGGACTTACTATCTTTAACTGGACAATCTGAAACTTCTCACCTGAGGCTTTAAAGACTTCTGCTAGCACAGAGCCTGGAACAGTGGCCTCTTGTAAGGTGAACTGATCATAAGGTAGGCCTAACATTCTGCTCGATGACATCTGAATGATGTATTAATATACGGGGAAAAATAGCTTCTACAGAACCTTGCAGGATGACCAATTTATTTGGATTTGTATGTGCATTCTGGTATATAAATGTAAATGCTGGTAGATGCTATGCAGAGCAGTTGAGCTTACGGGTAATAAGAAGAGATTTGCTACCAGTAATGCCTTTCCAGAAATTCAAACTAGATTTTGCAGTGGTCCAGCTTAACTAAATTATTTTGGAATTGAGCTTGTTTGATCTGGTTATGGAATAATGGAGATAAATGTGTATTCATTTAAATTTCACAGAAGGTTAGAATGGAAACCCATGTCTATCTGTAATTGTTTGTGGTGAACTGCATGCTGTAGTCCAGGTATTGCTAGTGTGACTTCATCAATAAATGGCTTGAGTATGCAAATGTTCTAGATTCGCCTTTGAACCGACAAGTGACCTTTCAAAGGAAATCTGCAGCATGTTTAAGATTTCACCAATGACAGGCAAACTGACTGCAACTGATCGTCCAACTCCTGTGATGATCTCGTTCTATGCACGAAAAGAAATCTTCCTTAAGGATCAGCCAATTCTCTACTGTCATGTGATTGAGCCGAATATCGGAACCTCTGGAGAGGCAATCGCTCGAATTCCTATCCCTCTATCTGTCCAAGCTGCTTTCAGCAGGTAAAAGCCTGTCAGTAAAGTTTTATGTGTGTTTTTAACTCAAATTATGCTTGTAAGATCTGCATTTTCTTTTTAAAAGGGAATAATTATTATCTGACTAATTTGACCTCTGCCTCAAGTCCTAGCCAAGAGTAAATTGGGCCAAAAAAACAAAATTTTTACTATCACTAAAATTAGTCTAAATTAGTCTAAAGTTAGCAAGTGCTAGCAAAGCTTGAGAGATTTAACTTCTTAAAAATTTAAGAAACTTTGCTTTAGGAAAATTGCTTTTCCTTTGCATTTTACCTTTAAAGTTTACTAATGAGTGTGGCCATTAGAGATAGTTATTTGACTTACAAATAATAATTTCAGTAGAGATCACTGATATTCTTTTTAAGACAAGAAGGCAGACTCTGAAATATTTTTCTCTCCTCCTAGTGGTATAATGCTGCGAGTGGTGCCTTGTCAATGTTGTAAGTAAAGTAAGTAAGTAAGTATATTCTTTATTAAACCAATTGCATATTAGCACTTTGATGTACATACATTTATACAGAGTATAACATTCCGTGGTGATGGCTGCTCTATTTTGGGCTCTCCTGAAAGCTGCATGGAGCCAGGAATAGGAAAAAACCTGATGATCATAGACTCTGTAGTTCTTGGACAATCATGTAGTGTTCTCCATTCCTTTGTTTTAGTATGTTTTCTTTTAAAATTTTTGCGTGTTGTTGCAGATATGTAATCAGTCCTTCACAAGAGCTGAACTTTGGAGCTCTTCATGTAAATAATAAAAAGTCAAAGACATTCACAATTGAGAACAAACACGAGTTCTTTGATTTCTCTTTCACCTTAAGCAAGTTGTCTTCTTCTGGACACCAGCTCAGCACGCCATCAGTAGCTCTGCCTGCCCCCGACCTTAAAAGAGCGAGAAAGTATGTTCTCCATCTTTATCTGTTTGATGTGACTGAGGTTCAGAGTCATTGACTCTGAATGACTATTACAGTACTTAGTCAGTATGCATATGTGTAATGATATGATGTTAGAAATAATGAATGGCAGGGTAGGTTGTTTATTGTTCCACTGGAGTTCATATGCCATTAAGTTGCTTAAAATTTGCAACATCTGCTGGTTGCTATATTATAAAATAAATAAAGGGAATCATAATGTCCATTGTGCTACTGTTGTTTTAAGTATGAAGTTTGGGTTGGAGAATATTTCAGCTGAAATGCAAACATCATGACAGCAGTCGGTTATTGGTGGACGGTGTTGCCTTGTTATGGTAGTTGCATTAGTCATTAGCGAATTGCCAGTTATAACTGTTAATTAATGAAATTGAAATCATGAGTAAGGGGATGAAATATCAGTTTTGACACTTGATCTCCCTATTATTCTGCATCATATGCTAAGATATTTAGCATTTTAAAATATGTGTGTGACCTTAATTAAGGTAAATTCTGTGGCATATCTTGTTATTAATGTATTTGGCCATAAAACAAGTAGGAGTCTCCTGTGAGTAGGCTGGTCAATTCACCTTGGCTTTTCTGTATGCTGAAGAAGTAGAGTTTCTGAATGCAGTTAAGATGTCATCACATTTTCACTACATCTGCACTTCTCCTTAAAAATTAAATACGATGCTATGGCTGTAGGTGTATTTTGCTGTAACTAAGATAAAGTGCAATGTGTGGCTTGCTGCAGGTGAGGAAAAGACCTATGCTTATGAGTGAAATGTATGGGAAACTTATGTCTTAAACGGTAAATGTTATGAAAAAATTGGAAACAGTGTTCCCTAAGAATTTGCACCATGATTAGGCTGTGATGCTTTTAAGGCTCTGGTTGCAGGTCCAACACAGTTGCGGGTTTGGGACCACGCGTTGCTATCGGTCCCTTTGTTGTCTTTCCGATTTCTGGAGCAGTTCCAGCAAAGGGTCAAGCAACAATAACTGTGGATTGCTTCATGGACAGTCCAGGAGTTGCAGAAGACGTATGAGTTCATACTTTGATGCTATATTACATGATGTAATGTAAAGCATCCCCCTCAGTGGTTCTATTCAGTTGTCCTGAGTAGATGTTGTGTGCAGGAAGCATGTATTTTGCTTACATCTGCAAGTGTTGCAGCTGTGTGCTTCTTCTTGCTAAACCTTTGCCACCTATCAGTGCAACTGACCTATATTTGACTACGGTAATCATGCTAGTTTTATCATTCGGAGCACCTTTGAGAAAGGTGTTTTTTCAAGCTTCATTTTGTTGATACAGAAGTATTAGCGTATAAGGAACTCGCAAAGACCATTTTTGCACTTGTGGTTATAATATTTCATGGATGATATGACGTGACGTCACTCATCGTAAGGTTCCAGGTGACCGTTTATATCTCCATAGCCATTAACCTTAGCAAGATGATCTCAGTATCTAATCTAGGATTTTTGGTACACGGAATCCGGAAGACACATGATTGCAACTTTGCAGTAATTATTTTTCATGATCTATAATATTGAGTGTCAGGTCAATTGGTCTGTAAGAGTTCAAATGATAATTCAAATAACATTCGAGGTAAGTCAATTGTAGCAAAAAGTTTGCTGTCCACATTTTTTCTGTGAATCACAACATATAATGACTAATCTCATATTTATGAAATTGCTTTAATGATGTCTTGATGTTTTTTTACTGCTTACTGCTTGCATGTCACACAAATTTTTAGTTCTGTAGAGGGAGGTAATTTGCACTTCTGCTACCCATATCCCATAATCACATAACTAGCATAATTATGCATGACAGTAGCAACCAATTTTAAGACAATTGTGCAAATAAACACCAAACTTCAAATTTAGCGTAAACATGATTTGAAATCCAGACAAGTTCGTCCTTGATCATTACTAGAGCCAGTAGTAAATGTAAACTGTATACTGCCACTTCAAGAGAAGAAGAAAAAATTGTTAAGTTGAGTGCTTCATCTAAATTCAGAGACTGTTTTCAACTGCTACATATTTGTAGAAGCTTGTCATTGACATTTTGGGCCGTGATCCGACAGACAATCCAACCGGTCTGTTGTATGCGCTGATGGCTGAGTCATTCGTGCCTGCATTTGATGTAGAAAACTTTGAGTCAATCTTTGAAGAGCATCCAATCTGTCATAACCTGGCCAACTGGAATAACATGCTGGAGAATGAGAGCTTTGAAGGGAGTGGCGCTTATTTGCTGGAGGAGAGACGATTCCTCTTCAGTAATGTGCTTGTTGGATCAAAGGCAAAGGCCAGATTTAAGATCTCTAATAACAATAAGGTAATTGTTGCCTTGAATTTAGGTCATTTAACTGATTCTTTTAAGCCTGGCATGTGGCTGTCTGCTTTAAAAGCATCTTTGTCAATCCGAATGGTGGCTATTAACCTGGGTTTTTGTTTACCACTAGTATGACAAATTTTTAGAATAATTTTTATTCGTATCCTTACCTTTACATAGCAAATGCTTATCTGCTGATCAGGTTTGATATGTTACACATAAAACTTTTGGTTATGTGATTATTTTCTGCAGATTCCATGTGATGTTCAGATCTCAATAAAATCATTGCCACGAACCAATAAGCAGCAGCCTGAAATATTTGAGGTGGAACCAGCAAAGTCGAGCATTCCTGCGTTGAGTCATCTGTTTGTTGTGGTCACTTTCAGTCCACTGTCTCTTCAGGTAGAGATTTTCAACGTCAAAATCAGGCCATTCAAAGAGGAATGCATTTGCTAGACTCTACAGTGATTACTTAGATGTCTAAGTTTATGTAAACTCTACTTGGTATTAAATTCTGTTCATAAAGGCAGTTGGTAGGGTCAAACCAACAAGAACAGTTCCAAAGCTGTGAACATGATATAGCTGCACCTGTCTCCACTCCACACACCTGGTGAAAGCTTTGACCAAAATAAATTATGGTACTTGTGCTCATTCTGCCACAACAAACCTACCTTATGCCGACAGTGGCATAGCTGCTGTCTCAGCCAAGGCAACAACACCTGTGTAGCCATATGCTTGGCATTCCAATGCAGGCATATCATGCTTTGAAATTATTATTTATGGAAACAGTAGATATTAATGTGACCAGAAAAATAAATTGTCTGGAATTATATCACAATCACTTTTGCTCATAGCCAGATGGCAGTGTGGCCATTCAAGGTACTTGGACAAAATCATCTGATAGCAGGCTACAGTGCAAATGCTGTCACATCAGACAACCTTTGTCTTTGATCTTTCAAGCCACACAAAGACTTACTTAAATCATATGCTGCTGCATTTCAGTTTAGCCTTGACATGACAATCATGGTGATTTTGACTTCAAATGACTGCACGAAACAGGCGTGCACTGTATATTCTTCTTAAACTGTCTTTCAAATTTTTTTTATATTTCATTATTACACAGAGTTATCTGAATTTGTGCATATTTTTGTATAGCCATATACTGGAACCTTAGAGGTGACACTTGATGCCCCAGCAGCAGCCTCAAGTGGCCGTTCTCGCAGTCTGGTTGTTGAGTTGGCTGGCGAGGGGCACCTGCCACAGGTCAGGATCATACAGCCCACAACGAGGAATAAGCGCAGTCAACCTGTGCTTCTGTTCAGGCGTAGTTTGCTGGGCAATGCGGACTTGAAGCAGATTGTGGTCGCTAATGACGGACCACTACCTTGCAGTGTAAGCACCATTTGATTTCATCCATGGAAGACAGACAAATAGAAGGACAAACTTTCAGAATTATAGTATAAGCCTTAATAGTGCACTAGTGCATCTATTATATGTAGCTTAACCCCTTTTATAATGACAAGCTGTTATAAAATAATCGCTACGTAATGTAAAGTGTCCATTTATATTGCATGAATTTTACAAAAAAATCAACGTCCTTGTAACAAAAGGAAACCAACAAAGGTTCCACCGCCAAAAGGCCTCACTTGGAAAACCACACAAAACACCACAAATCCACCAAAACCACACGCAGAGCAGGACAACCCGACAGCTCCACCAAGTAGGGGTTAAGCTACGTATAATAGATGCACTACTGCACTATTAAGTCTTAGTCCTTCTATTTCTGTACAGGTTTTTAGATACAAGTACAGGTAATACTTATACACACGCTTCTCTTAAAACTGTAGAAATTGTGAGTCATGAATCGAAGAACAATTGTGTGAATGCTGAGATTACCTTAGAAACTGCTTTGGGTAGTAAAAAACTATCATGATCTATTCATTTTATGTAATAAGTAGATTTAAAAAGAGAATACAGATGTGAATAATTTGACACTGAACGTGTTTTTCTCACTTAAAATTTGGTCGAGTTATGAAAAGTTTGACAAAATAATGTTCTCAGATGAAAACTTGAAATAATTCAGACGTTATAGCATTGAACTGGACTTTACAGGCCGAGCTATTAATTGATTCAGACTCGATATGTTTAATTTATATCAAAACTTAATTCACACTTTGTAAGGTTAATTTACATTCGAAATTTTGTGTTTCGTTTAGGTTGGCGTTTCTGTTTTGGATTCAGAGAGTATTTATTCTGTGAGATGTTCGTCTGATGTTCCTGTGAATCTAGAAACTGTAAATGGATCTCGGGGTTTGTTTTATCATTTTGTGTTATCATGGTGCATGATTGTCAGATGTATATGTATATATTTACATGATCAGGCGATCCCACTTACAGCATATGCACAAGTTAGATTTGTTGATATGCTGTTTCTCACATCATTCCTCAAAGATGCATTTATGAGGGCAAGATTGTGTGTCTCATGTCCAACTTGTGCTGATAAACATTACTTTAAATTGACCGAGTTGCAACTATACAGGAACGTAATACATTTACTTTAGGTAAAATCAAGTCCATTTTGAGTCCTTGTTAAATGCATTCTAAAATGCACAGATCTGATATATGTGTGATGTATTTGCTGGTAGTACATGTACTGGTTTTACACTGTTCTTTGAAAGTCCAGAAGATTTGATTTCTTAAGTGTTTGATGTCTCTGTCACCAGTCAGTATAATTTGGTCTCTCTCTCTCTCTCTCTCTCTCAGTATAATCTCTCTCTCTCTCTCTCTCTCTCTCTCTCTCTCTCTCTCTCTCTCTCTCTCTCTCTCTCTCTCTCTCTCTCTCTCTCTCTCTCTCTCTCTCTCTCTCTCTCTCTCTCTCTCTCTCTCTCTCTCTCTCTCTCTCTCTCTCTCTCTCTCTCTCTCTCTCTCTCTCTCTCTCTCTCTCTCTCTCTCTCTCTCTCTCTCTCTCTCTCTCTCTCTCTCTCTCTCTCTCTCTCTCTCTCTCTCTCTCTCTCTCTCTCTCACCATCTGATCTTTCTCATAAACTGTATGGTCAAAGTACCTTTTTTGTTAGCAGAGTTCATGGGTGTGGGGCTAGTGGAACATAAATCTAGTAATACCTTTTTGCGCTAGCAAGTATTTGAATCTCCCTTCTTTACATTGTTAGTCCACAGTCCAGCATGCTAAGCACTAGACTGATAAGCATACCTAACTGAAACTTTATATATCTGCACCGGAAGTGGTTGCAACCACAGTTGAAATTTTGTGTTAGACTGCCTTCTCAATGAAAACACTGGACTTGTGCAGTGGTTGGTTAAACAATGAATAACATTACCTACATGATTCCTCGAAAGATTTTTATGCATGTACTGTATTTCCTAGTTTGATCAAATTTGACAGGTGTTGATGGAGTTTCAGTTGGTGTGAAGAAGAAGAGGAGCTTTGATGTCATCTTCCGACCAATAACGGCAGAAAGGTGCACATCCCAACTGCTCATAGCGGTGACTGGAAATCTGTATGCGGACTCGGTAATTCAGTTGATTGGTGAAGGATATCAGGCAGACATCACCATTGACAATGTCCTTTTGCCTCATCAGTTAGAATTGGATTTTACTGGTTCTGTTGAAGATGATGTTCCAGGTCAGAGTTGTAACTATTTTGGGTCATTGTAATCATGTCATTCATTTACTGCAGTGGTTGTAAATGTTGTTGTCAGGTAGACACACTGTAAGGATAAATGCACATGCATGTCGATCCTAGGAAGGCACATTTGTGAAGTTTCCAGATAGTGTTGTATACCTTGATAGTAAAGGTTTAGTTATCAGTTCAGTATTAGTTATAGTTATTACATATTCCTCTACATTGAGGGTTTTAGTTATTAGGTATCATTACTTCTAAGATTTTAGTTATTGCTAATAACAAATAAAACCTTTGACTTTGTCAAAACCTCAGTGAGTTTTAGTTATAGTTGTTACTTATGGTTTTTACAATAAGCTCAAATCCATTTTAAAAATGTTTCTATGGTGAGTCTTTTTAAGGCACAGTTACTCGTAATTATAAACTCCGCATTTCTTCAGTGCCCAAAAATGCTAAATCCAAAGCACTCATTAAAGTTGTTACAGTTGGGAAGGTATTCTGTTTTTAGCTATCAGAAGTAACTTCTTGCAGTTTGATGACTGTTACATTGGCCAGTCGAAAACATTAAGTCTCCAAATGACCAATCACTTGCCAATGGACAGCTTTCGCTTCATGTGGCCGGATCATCTGTATTTGAAGTTCAGTCCTCAGGTCGGCCATTTACATCCGTGCGCCTCCAAGAACATTCTGGTGACTTTCAAATCAACCACTCCTGTCAGGTTTAAAAGGGAACCAGTGTCATGCTATGTCACAAAAATCATCTACACTAAGCCACTGAATGAGATACCAGACTGGGATGATCGGATCAAAGTTGTCAAGTGGGTCGATATGACTTCTTCCCCTGTTTCTATCCGTGACAGGTGAGCTCAGTTGCAGGCAGGCTAAAATCGTGGACTATTTTATCTTATTTTGGACTGGGGAGTTCTTTTTGGATAGATATGTTATGCTTTTGGTAGTTATAGTTATGTCTTACTCTTATGATATCTGTTTTTTTAATAGAGACAAGTTTTACTTGAAATAGCTGAGTATTACTTTGAATGAATTGTGCTCTTTTTGACTTATAACTTAAATTCTGGACAGGAAGAAAAGAAGGAAATTTCTAACCTGAGAGAGATCATTAAAAGACAATGTACATGTTTGTAAGTTGATGAACATACTTTAATTGTTATCTAAATTCTTTTACTTTCAAACTCGATAAGAAGAGTGAGAGGTCTATAACTCTGTATGGCTCTTACCCATTTTGGTAAATGTTTGCCAATAAAGTGATATGTTTGCAATAAAATCCTCTGTAATTTTCATGATTAGTAGTCACCACCGGTTCTCTTCCATCAATCGGCAAAGTCCGAAATCCGCCAGCAATATTCGGCAGTCTCATGTGAAGAACAGTATCGCCTTCGGCTCGGGCAAAATGTCGAAACTACCTGCCAGTTTGGGTTTGAAACAGCACAGTTCTAATATAGCACAGGATCAACTGGAACGTACATCTTCAGAACAGATTGCTGGTGGGCCTGTCATCACCACACGACCGGTCAAAAGGAAAGTGATTGAAACTGAAGTGGAACCACCCAATGTTGAAGGTTCACAGTCAAGCCAAGCCGTTGAAATGTACTTCTCAGCAGTTGTGGACTTTTGCAAGTTTGAGCTTAAAGAGCAGAAACTTCAATTTCAGGATACTCTCATGTTTGAGAGTAGATTCTGCAAGTAAGATTTGTCTCTTAACCATTGTAAATATCTCTGCTTATCTGTATAGTATATGTATCTGGTTACAAATTAATAGAAGAATTTGTGAACTCTGTTCTGTCATGTTTTAAATCTCTTAGCAGATTCTCTTATGCAACTTTGCAGTTTGCTTGCTCTGTTCAAGTGGTGGCTGATTCACAGTCGGAACTCTAGTTTCAGCTACATGCTTGTTTGCTTCAGGTAGTGTTTTCATCTAACAGCCAAAGGTGGGGTCATAGCTGTTCATTAGGATTATTAGGGCCAGAGATGCCTTGGCCCTCTTCCACTTTTGACTTTTTGGTGTCTATTTCGTGTGGGGTTAAAAGCTTTGGAAGTCTGCTGAGAAGGAAAGAGGAAATGATAAGTTATCCACCCAAGTGTGTGAGAAAGTGAGAATTTGCACATTAAATTCAGTAAATAGTGTGGAAGGTTTGACTTGAGAAGCCATTAAAACCACAAAGACCAGGAATTTGTTAAACATGCAACTGGTTGCAGAGACGGCCTTTGACAGTCTTTGACAGTTTTGTGCCTCAGGCAAGGACAAAAATGCCACCCCTTACTCATAAATGAATCTTTTTGACGGAAGTGACCATCATGTATTTTGCCGGAATTTGCCGCCCCTTGAAAAATGCCACTCTAGGCGCCTGACAGCCGCCTATGTCACCTATACCTATACCTTGTCTAACTCTCAGTGACTGGAAAAGGCCATGAAAATTACAAACTTTTGCAACATAGAACACAGTAACTCTACTTGGCTCCCATTCAACATTTCAGGATCTGCCAATGGCCCCAACTTTCAAAACTATGCCAATGCCTTGGTTTTCAACAGAGCATATTGGTATAGTGCAGAAATCAGACATAATTATAATCAATGCAATAAGGAACTTAATGTAATCTTAACAATGTAGTAACAGTGATGTGCTTTGGTGTCTAACACTCTAACAGGTTGAAGTTCAGAAACACTGGCAAAGTTCAACTAGAATATTCTTGGCAGATTGAAAGTGCTAATCCACGTGACATTGTTATTGCAACTGCAACTCCACTAGCAGCAAAGACCGATGACTTACCTGGTACTGTGGTCACCAAGGAAGTGTCACCTGACCTGCCTTTTAGCATTGAACCAACAGCAGGAATAATTTTACCTGAAGAAATGGTGGAATTGGTTGTAAAATTTTCACCTCTTGATGTGAAGAGTTACGCTGCCTGCCTTCTCTGTCGGTAAAGTTATTTTTTTACTTAAAAAATTGTTTGTATATCCAAGATATTATGTTGTAATGTGTGATGTAGTTATCAAACTTTAATAACTTCTTACTTCTATTATTATTATCAATTGCATATTTATATATTACTAGACATTTGTGAATAAACGAAATTGATTGATTGATTGATTGACCTGGTTTCGCACGGCTCATCTCTACATTTATATATCTATCCCGCTTCATTTGCATAGTTAGTCCCACCTTCGGATGATGTGCTTTCGCTGTTACTCACTGGCTTCGTCGGGTTCGCTCCGTTGTGTAAAATTTCTTGTCGCTCCCTAGCAAATGAATGTGCTTCCATGGGACTCAAGCATTATTTCTAATGGGATTTAATGTAAACTTAAAATGCCCATAATCCATATTTCAGAATTTAAATGACTATGGCGCATTGGCGCTGAAATTAGTTTGTAGACCTAGAAATTTGCCGGAGAACATTGTAAAAATGTGTAAAAATTTCATATTGCTAGAGCGTTACATTTGCGAGTTTTTAACAGGGCAGACTTCTTAAGGAAGTCTGAGCCTGTCCCAAGCCAGGATAAAGGAGGAGGGTTCTGCGGTGGGCTTGCAATCCACCCGGGTAAAAAATCACTTGCAACAGAAACAATGCAACAAATTCACTCGCCAGATATTTATACAAATACCTGGAAATGTCGTGGGAGGAGGCGGAGCAGTTGGCGATGAGCAGAGATGAGTGTAAGAGATTCGTTGGCTGATGTGCAGACCTGCACGGGAAGGACTAAGTTCGAAGTTCTGAATTAAGATATTTATACAGAAGGATAAACTTTCAGACTTATAGTGTAGATTATTAATTGCATACTTATATTGTGCTAATTTATGAATCACCTCAAAAGCATGGGTCACTCACAAATATGTCTTCTCTTGAATATCGAAGACAGTGATCCAATTATTAGGAGGTACGACATCTATGAGGTTTTGTGTAAGTGTGTAAATGTACTGATGAAGGGCATATGGTGAGAATGTATGGGTCAAAACATCATTGATATGACCATGAAACTTAGGACACTTCAAATCACCAAAGAGCAGAAGTCTTTCACTAGCCTTGGCATAGATAGATGATATCAAAGTCATGAGGTCATTGTAGAATTTACCAGCTGGACCAGGAGGTGGTAGCTATTGGTAACAGTGATAGATGAAGATGATCTGCAGTCATACCAGTGGAACCTCACAGGAGAATATGCAGAGGATCTGTGCCTGAGGATGGACATTGATGTCTAGTTAGCATGGTGAAAGCGAGGCCAACACCAGCTATGAAGTGACCCGAGGTTTCATGATGGTCAATAATTCTTTTCAATAACTCTTTTCAATAACGTTTCAATAACTCTTTTCAATGACTGTTTTCAATAACTCTTTTCAATAACTCTTTTCAATGACTCTTCAATAACTCTTTTCAATAAGTCTTTTCAATAACTCTTTTCAATAACTCTTTTCAATAACTCTTTTCAGTAACTCTTTTCAATAACTCTTTCAATAACTCTTTTCAATAACTCTTTTCAACAACTCTTTTCAACAACTCTTTTCAATAACTCTTTCAATAACCCTTTTCAATAACTCTTTTCAATAACTCTATTCAATAACTCTTTCAATAACTCTTTTCAATAACTCTTTTCAACAACTCTTTTCAATAACCCTTTTCAATAACTCTTTTCAATAACTCTTTTCAATAACTTTTTTCAATAACTCTTTTCAATAACTTTCAATAACTCTTTTCAATAACTCTTTCAATAACTCTTTTCAATAACTCTGTTCAACAACTCTTTCAACAACTCTTTTCAATAACTCTTTTCAATAACTCTTTCAATAACTCTTTTCAATAACTCTTTTCAATAACTCTTTTCAATAACTACTTTTTCAATAACTCTTTTCAATAACTCTTTTCAATAACTCTTTTCAATAACTCTTTCAATAACTCTTTTCAATAAACTTTTTCAATAACTGTTTTCAATAACTCTTTTCAATAACTCTTTTCAATAACTCTTTTCAATAACTCTTTTCAATAACTTTTTCAATAACTCTTTTCAATAACTCTTTTCAATAACTCATTTCAATAACTCTTTTCAATAACTCTTTTCAATAACTCTTTTCACTCTTTTCAATAACTGTAACTTTCAATAACTCTTTTCAATAACTCTTTTTTTCAATAACCCTTTTCAATAACTTTTTCTCTTTTCAATAACTCTTTTCAATAACTCTTTCAATAACTCTTTTCAATAACTCTTTTCAATAACTCTTTTCAATAACTCTTTTCAATAACTCTTTTCAATAACTCTTTTCAATAACTCTTTCAATAACTCTTTTCAATAACTCTTTTCAATAACTCTTTTCAATAACTCTTTTCAATAACTCTTTTCAATAACTCTTTCAATAACTCTTTTCAATAACTCTTTTCAATAACTCTTTTCAATAACTCTTTTCAATAACTCTTTTCAATAACTCTTTTCAATAACTCTTTTCAATAACTTTTTCAATAACTCTTTTCAATAACTCTTTTCAATAACTCTTTTCAATAACTCATTTCAATAACTCTTTTCAATAACTCTTTTCAATAACTCTTTCAATAACTCTTTTCAATAACTCTTTTCAATAACTCTTTTCAATAATAACTCTTTTCAATAACTCTTTTCAATAACTCTTTCAATAACTCTTTTCAATAACTCTTTTTTCAATAACTCTTTTCAATAACTCTTTTCAATAACTCTTTTCAATAACTCTTTTCAATAACTCTTTTCAATAACTCTTTTCAATAACTCTTTTCAATAACTCTTTTCAATAACTCTTTTCAATAACTCTTTCAATAACTCTTTTCAATAACTCTTTTCAATAACTCTTTTCAATAACTCTTTTCAATAACTTTCAATAACTCTTTTCAATAACTCTTCAATAACTTTCAATAACTCTTTCAATAACTCTTTTCAATAACTCTTTTCAATAACTCTTTTCAATAACTCTTTTCAATAACTCTTTTCAATAACTCTTTTCAATAACTCTTTTCAATAACTCTTTTCAATAACTCTTTTCAATAACTCTTTTCAATAACTCTTTTCAATAACTCTTTTCAATAACTCTTTTTTAACTCCTTTTCAATAACTCTTTTCAATAACTCTTTTCAATAACTCTTTTCAATAACTCTTTTCAATAACTCTTTTCAATAACTCTTTTCAATAACTCTTTTCAATAACTCTTTTCAATAACTTTTCAATAACTTTTCAATAACTTTCAATAACTTTCAATAACTCTTTTCAATAACTCTTTTCAATAAATAACTCTTTTTCAATAACTCTTTTCAATAACTCTTTTCAATAACTCATTTTTCAATAACTCTTTTTTTTCAATAACTCTTTTCAATAACTCTTTTCAATAACTCTTTCAATAACTAACTTTTCAATAACTCTTTTTCTCTTTTTAATAACTCTTTTCAATAACTCTTTTCAATAACTTTTTTCAATAACAACAACTCTTTTCAATAACTCTTTTCAATAACTCTTTTCAATGACTCTTTTCAATAACTCTTTTTCAATCAACTCTTTTCAATAACTCTTTTCAATAACTCTAATTTCAATAACTCTTTTCAATAACTCTTTTCAATAACTCTTTTCAATAACTCTTTTTTCAATAACTTTCAATAACTCTTTTCAATAACTCTTTTCAATAACTCTTTTCAATAACTCTTTTCAATAACTCAATAACTTTTCAATAACTCTTTCAATAACTCTTTCAATAACTCTTTTCAATAACTTTTTCAATAACTCTTTTCAATAACTCTTTTTCAATAACTCTTTTCAATAACTCTTTTCAATAACTCTTTTCAATAACTTTTTCAATAACTCTTTTCAATAACTCTTTTCAATAACTCAATAACTCTTTTCAATAACTCTTTTCAATAACTCTTTTCAATAACTCTTTCAATAACTCTTTTCAATAACTCTTTTCAATAACTCTTTTCAATAACTCTTTTCAATAACGACTCTTTTCAATAACTCTTTTCAATAACTCTTTTCAATTGCTCTTCAGTATCTCATTTCAATAACTCTTTTGAATAACTCTTTTCAATAACTCTTTTCAATAACTCTTTTTAAATAACTCTTTTCAATAACTCATTTCAATAACTCTTTTCAGTAACTCTTTTCAATAACTCTTTTTAACAACACTTTTCAATAGCTCTTTTCAATAACTCTTTTTAACTACTTTTCAATAGCTCTTTTCAATAACTCTGTTCAATAACTCTTTTCAATAACTCTTTCAATAACTCTTTTCAATAACTCTGTTCAACAACTCTTTTCAATAACTCTTTTCAATAACTCTTTTCATTAACTTTTCAATAACTCTTTTCAATAACTCTTTTCCATAACTCTTTTCAATAACTCTTTTCAATAACTCTTTTCAATAACTCTTTTCAGTAACTCTTTTTAATAACTCTTTTCAATAACTCTTTTCAATAACTCTTTCAATAACCCTTTTCAATAACTCTTTTCAATAACTCTTTTCAATAACTCTTTTCAATAACTCTTTTCAATAACTTTTTTCTATTACTGTTTTCAATAATGTTTTCAAAAACTCTCTTTTCAATAACTCTTTTCAATAACTCTTTTCAATAACTCTTTTCAATAACTCTTTTCAATAACTCTTTTCAATAACTCTTTCAATAACTCTTTTCAATAACTCTTTTTAATAACTCTTTTCAATAACTCTTTTCAATAACTCTTTTCAATAACTCTTTCCAATAACTCTTTTCAATAACTCTTTTCAATAACTCTTTTCAATAACTCTTTCAATAACTCTTTTCAATAACCTTTTTCAATAACTCTTCAATAACTCATTTCAATAACTCTTTTCAATAACTCTCTTCAAAAACTCTTTTCAATAACTCTTTTTTAAAACTATTTTCAATAACTCTTGTCAACGACTCTTTTCAATAACTCTTTTCAATAACTCTTTTCAATTGCTCTTCAGTATCTCATTTCAATAACTCTTTTGAATAACTCTTTTCAGTAACTCTTTTCAATAACTCTTTTTAAACAACTTTTTCAATAACTCATTTCAATAACTCTTTTCAGTAACTCTTTTCAATAACTCTTTTTAACAACACTGTTCAATAGCTCTTTTCAATAACTCTTTTTAACTACTTTTCAATAACTCTTTTCAATAACTCTGTTCAATAACTCTTTTCAATAACTCTTTCAATAACTCTTTTCAATAGCTCATTTCAATCATTCATATCAACAAGTCTGTTCAATAACTCTCTTCTTTTTCACATGCTGCAGATAAACACTAGTGTAAAAAAGTGGATTAGGGTGAGCCAGTAAACTTTTATTTACCTGGAAGGTTGTCTTTGAGCCTTTTTGTTTAACTGTCTTCTGCATGGTGGCAGAGGCGGATTAAGGCATGTTCAACATGTTTGGCCGAACAGGGGCCCCTCCACTAATGCAAAATTTAAAAGTCAATATTTTATAATTATTGTTATTTGTTAAGTCTACGAGTAAAAATGAACAAAAAGCAGAATAAATAATTCGAAACTGCTCATTTTATTATACACAAAAACGCAACATTTGCACGTGTGTGGGCCCCTATTAAAGTTTTCAGTATCAGGCAGACTCATCTCAAAATCAGCCGAAAATGAAAATATTCAGTTTGCTGGCCTAGCAAAGTCATTTGCACATGAACAGATAAATGAAGCATCACCAGAACTGCTCCTTTCCCGGCTAATCACGAAAAAGAGACTCAAGGACAACCACCTTTCCAAATGTTGAGATGTCACTGTTCTGATGGTGACAAACTGCAGCAGTGAACGTTCGTTTTCAAAACTCAAATTGAATTAAAACAGATTGACAGCGTCAATGTCGGAAGACAGACTCGTTAGTTCGACATTGTTGAGCATCGAAAGTGACATTACAATACAGTACAATAGGCTACTTAAAAAATTCAGAAGTGCACATTGAAGCCGGGCAACCATTAAGAGTCATGTGTAGACTGGAAGAGGCAAGTTTTCAGTTTAGAGCGAACATGAGGAGGTATAGAGAGTTCATGATGGAGGGACCGGCAACTGTGACAAGACCAGACCTGTACTAGGAACAACATAGGTCTACTTTCCAGCAGATGCTGATCGAAGAGAGGAGTGGCCTTTGACAGAGTTGCAAGGTGTGACCATTGGAAGATAAGTTGGAAGGCAGATGATCTGCACGTGCTCTGTACACGAGCAGTCCCAGCTTGAAGCGGACACGTTCATAGACAGGAAGCCAGTGTAGAGAACGAAGAGCAGGTGTGATATGGTCTTGCAGCCTGATGCAGTATTCTAATTAGAGGAAGCAGTGTACATTCAGGGAGACCAGAGTACCAAGTTGCAGTAGTCAAGTCACGTCAGAATAAGGCAGTGTATCAGTGTTTTCAGTTATGCTGAGTCAAGAGTACAGCGAAACTGTCTGATTCTCCTTAACGTGAGCTACATTTTGACGAAATAGCTTTATTGATGAATTTGCGAGCCAAATCGTCGCATGAGAAGTAGACTGTTCTATGCGCACTTTTGGTGAAACGGAGAAAATCGAAAAAGAAAGTTTAGTGACTTAGAATTTAGTACTGAAAACTCTTTGGTGGGACAAAATAGAGAAAGAATGTTTAGAAAACATTTATGTGGACATCGGCAATTTTAAACAATCACGACGATTGAAGCCTCTTGCATAAGAAAACATAATTTGAAGGCAACTTTTGGAATTTGTTCAAATAGAACAAAATATTACAGAAATAGCTCTATACAATTAAATGTTATGATGATTCGTCATTACATGGAACATTATAATTATTAGCGAAATGAATTATGACTGTCGCTGTAATTATTTATAAAAGTACATTATATAATAATTCTAGAGAAAAAGCTATTTTTGTAATATCATTTTTAACTGTGATACTTGCTATCATTGTATAGGCCCTATATGTGCATTATTTTCGAATTAGTCTCTCCATTTTGTGTCTTTATGTAATATTTTTTGATTATCCTTCTGTAACGGAACACGCTTACTATTATAATGTTCTACATGCATGTGCGAATCACAGTTTGCCGTTCAGACCACGTGACCGTAATAGAACAAGATAATCCTGAACCATGTGTATTATAATCAAGAAACATCGTGTTCTGTAATATCCACGTGATAAAATCTCTGGAATATAATTGGTTGTGGTTCACATAGAATATTATAATGCCTATCAGTTGGTAAGAATATGCAAATAGAATAAAATACTTCTGATCTTTTCCCAGCAAAGGCACCATTTCAACAAGCGCAATTTTGCACGAAGATAGAACAAATTACCCTGAATCGGACAGTGTGTCTAACTCCAATGTAAACAAAACTGCAGATAGAACACTATAATTCTCATGCGACGAAATGGCTCGCAAAGATGTGTGTAAATTCCATGACAATTTGAGCGATATTGGTTGTCATTGTCAATTCATAATTTCTTGTTGCTCTGAACTGTGTAACTGTTAGTTTTGCTAGAACATGTAAACTGCAAACACTGTGACCAATCAGTTAAGACTATATTGTTAGCCTAGCTGCCTAAGCCTATTAGACCTATTTTTATTTTCTGTATTGTGGTAAGCCTGCAATTGTAATGTTCTTTTACCAGGAGTCACTCTAATATTGTTAAACCATAAAGTTAAAGTTTTTAGCACTAGATTGGATAATTATAAATCCTACTGATATTGTACAAAAAGAAAGAAGACATGAATTAATAATAGAAAATGTTGAATATAGCATGTTTTATGTGTAGGCCTACTTTTGTTGTGATTCTGTGGAGATGGGCCCCCACAGTTCTACTGAACAGGGCCACCACATTTGCTAATCCGGCCGTGCATGGTGGCCAATTTATTTTAATTTGTTTTTGCTGTGCAGAATACCAAACTTAGACAGTGAGGACAGCGCTCCAGTTATTGATGTAACAGGAACAGGCATCATGCCATACTGTCATTTTGAATTAGAGAATTCTGACTACCTTCACAGAATTCGATTTTCAAATGAAAATCGACAGTCTGACACCTTGGCACTCCCCTTAGACACCAAAGTTATTGAGTTTAAAACATTTGGAATTGGAGTGAAGGACGTCAAGGAATTTGATGTCATCAACCCTTCAGATGTAAAGTACACATTCACCTGGACCTGCACAAACTTCATCCAGCAAAAAGGCCCAAGTCCATTCAGTTGTCTCACCCCCAAGGGAACCATAAGCAGTGGAATGCAGGCTAAGGTATATTACTTATTTCTTTGATTTGGTTTATTTATTTATTTACTTATTCATTTATGTATTTATTATGTTGTGCTGCTATCTAATTACTTTGTCTGATGGTGGGAATTCTCCTTATATTTGCATTTATCTATGTTTAATGTGAGTTTTATTGTATTGATTCTGTAGTGCTAGTTATGTTGAAGTTTATGTATGTTTGGTTATAGAATGGCCAGCATCAATATAAAGACCTGCATCATAGCTTGTAATAATTAGTTAGGATATCAGAAAGGCTGCTTATCGTGAAGTGAATTAATATAGAGAGCAGGGACTCAGTTGAGGAAATTTGAAATAGTGGTCAGCTTAACACCATCTATTTCTATCTGTTGTCTGTGAATGTAATTTAAAGTGTTTGAGCAAAAGGTCGACTGATAGCTATCACACTCTTGTACATGACAGGCACAGGATTTGGTTAACTATAATTCAGACAGTAGTTGGTTTCACAAGTTCACATAGATATCTCTTCAGTGGAGCGGAGGGTTCAGCGCTCAGTTAAGAAACATTCTGGTTCTTCAGCTTGTAGATTAACTTGAATTACCTTACCCAATCAGATTTCAGCCACAATTACTTTGAAACTTAGTCATTAGGCATTTACAGAGCACTACATGGTGAAAGTTTGTGATACTTCTAATTATAACTTATTAATTAATGGAAGAATGATTTAATTCCTTTGGTTGGTGCATAATTGTTTTTTTCTGAATACACAATTGCTTAACGATGAATTTTAGATGACTTTCAGTTTTACATCACTGACAACTGACCTAGTGGAGTCATTCTGGTATTTTGAAATAAAGGAAATCAGCCTCCGTGTTCCATTCTTGTTGGTAGCTCATGCCAAGGATCCTTTTGTTGTTCTTGACATGCCTTTGATCAACTATGGGGCCTTTCTTATCGGTATGTTGCATGACCTTGCCTGTCGTTTCCAAAACAGCACTCAAACTACTTTAGCATAACATAATGCGGATTACTTTAGCATGACATTTATAAGGAAGTCACTGGTTTGTTTTGCATCACAGTTAGATACATGTAGCCTACAGTGTGTTCTTTACTACACAATATTTGGATAGTTGCTTATTGGTCCATGTTTCAAATTCATCAGCTACAGTGCACGTTCGTTGCTTTCTTAATCAGATACTTACATCATGCTATTATTAAATTTACCCCAAAAGCATGGTTAGCTGGAATTGCTTCGAAAATTGTGTTGTAATATAATCATAATGATCAAAAGATTTTATTTTTTTAAATATGTGCAAAATCCAGGGAGAGCAAATGCTTCTCCTTGTTCCCTCTGCGGACGCCCATGGCTGGTGGCAGTGAATTCCATAGTTTAGGACCAGTGTATGAAATGGCACGATGTCATCAAGTCTTGTTTTGATAGACTGGGACAAACAGGTAGAAAGAGCCAGCTGGTCTTAATAGAATCAAGGGTGAGTAAAATGAAAAAGTCCAAAAGTAGCTCAGTCCTAGACCATGAAGCGCCTTCTATACGAGAACAGCAACTTTAAACTGAATCCTATTTGGAAAAGATAACCGATGTAATTTTAATGACGTGAAGTCTGTAACTGGAGATCTGGAAGGAAGGCAATGAACAAGACCCACGGCTGTATGCAGCACTGACTGTAAGAAGTTAAACAGGTGACTAGGAACAGAACTGAGTATTGAATTGTGATACCAACAAAAATAAATGAACATATGGTTTATATGATTTATGTTGCACAGAAATCTGATAAGGAGATGGATACAGTGAGAGGGAAATCATTTAAACCTGTCTGAATGTATAGGCCACATATAGGGAGACCTTTTATCTTAAACATTGAAGATGAGTAGTGAGTACCGTAAATGAGTGAAAAGTAGAACTGAGGCCTAATTTGCCAGTTCCCTTTGGTTATTGAGTCGTTTGACTTTCGTTTGCACTGCCAGGCCTGAAGTCTACAAAGACAATTAATATTATTAACAATGAAGATGAACCATTTGGTTTTGAATTTGTCGAATCTTCGCTGTATTCGGCCGGATTCCAGGATCGACTGGAGTTGACTCCACTTAGAGGAACACTGGCAGCAAAGTCCAAGTCAGTATTTTGTTACTATTCATCACTCATCAGTATTTATCTTCTGTCTCTGCTACTGGTGACACGTGCACCATCCCACCAACCGCTTTGCATTCTCTCACATGTTTTGCATAGCAACATTGCATATGGCTGATAAACTGGTCTTCTACCTCTGCATCCTTTCTTGAAATCGGGGTGCAGCTTGGGAAATTGGGAGTTTTTTCCATCTGTCAGATCTATGGCTGATGTCACACATGTGCTTCAACTGAAGATTCCTTCATCACTGGATTGTGCCTTTGAGGAATGATGTTGATACAGGCATTGTACAGTAATGAACCTTGGATTAGCAGAAATTTGCATGTATATGTACACGTCAAGACTGTTGCAAATTATGACATAAGAAAACTTTTCATGAAGGCCACAGGTGCGGAATTGCAACATTAAGATGCTTAGGACTCATCCAAATACATGTACAGGATGATCTGATAAATGTGATAGTACTTCATAATAACCATTTTCCTTTCCTTCATACAACCATTCCAAGAAATTAACCTGCTATAAGTAAAGTCCTAGTACTACGATGTTCAGTGAAAGTTTCCATGCTGATGCATGCTTGTGTTATTGCAGTTTGCCCATTACTGTTGCGTTTACTGCTACGTACGAGAAAGAAGCCTATTTCCGAGTGAAATGTCACATTGAAAAGAAATTGGATCCTCTTTTGTTGACTGTGAAAGGAGAAGGCTTTTGTATTAAGTCCATGCTGCTGTTTGAAGATCCAAATGGCCATAAAACAGAGTTTTGTCATGCATCACCATGCAATATAGACTTTGGCACTGTAAGTACTGGTTTTATGTTTTACCCATCTGCTGTTGCTCTGTTATCTGTGTATGGTCAGTATTGGGTCAGTAATGTTGAACATGGGTCCTGCCAAGACATGCTCACGGAGTTAAGTTTTAAAATGTTAATGACTTGAAAAGCTCTTAAATTGCAGGAATTAGGAAGATCGGTAGAAGAATTGGCTATGAAGTTTAATTACAAATATTTTGTGCACTCAGGTTAAGAGATTTCTTGCCAGTTATCCTGAAAAACATGGTTACACAATGTGCAGTATATATATATTTGAGATGTGATTTTAATAACCTTCTTTGCTGTATTATTTCCATTTTAGATTGAAGTTGATGAAAGATCAATTCGCCAGTTTTATGTTGTGAACTCTGGCAAAATAAGTTTTGATTTTGTGTGTCACGTGGAAAGTAACCCACCACCCAGTCGAGGAAATTTTGTGACTGTATCTCCTATTTCTTCAATGGTTTCAGCAGGATCCAATCAGCTGTGCCTAGTCACATTCCAATCAAACAGCCCAAGGGTGCTTAACAACTGTAGACTGCTTGTAAAGGTATTGGCTTGGTTTAAGACTTGTAATAAAGAATTTGATCATAATGAAAAAGTTAGATTGTAACTCACTGTAAGCAGATGTGTAGATATAGTCTGCTTATCTGCTAGTTACTTTTGGCATTTCTGGTAAGCCACTTTTCTGGCTTCACTCTTTTTTGAATTGACAGATGACCTGGGCTATCTTTGGGTTCACTCGATCTCATTGGCTCGTTCTGTTTGGTCTGCTGCAGGGCTCTGTTCTTGGCCCATTGTTCTATATTTTGTATGCTACTGACATTGAAACTATTGTGTGCTACTGTCATTGCAAAAATGTCCTGCTCTCCTGACAAATTTGGTGTTTTGAATAAGCTTTATGCTGATGACATCCAGGCTTATCTGCACTGTTCAACATCTGATACTTCTGCTGGTGCTATATACATGCTCTGAATTAATAATTGAATGAATGCATAGATTTAGCAGTGCACTTATATGTATTTAACGTCCTGATTAAGGCTGTTTCTTCTTCACATAGATGATGTTTCTTAAATTGTACCATTACTTTTTAATGCCAGAAAAGTAATTTAAATGGATTAGTTCAGTTGTTCAGACTGTGTTGCTACTGCTTGCATGTTTGCATTTCAAAATTTATGCAGTACATTGTAAGAACTTGAATGCACTGTAACACTACTGTCTAACAGGTGTGAAAGGGTGCAACTTAAGTGCAGCTGAAAAATATGATGTACTTGCATGTCTAGGTGTCTTTTGGCGTAACATATACAATCAATTTGGTGGGCACCTGCAAGGCACCTGATTTGGAACTGTCGTTTAGAGTTCATGACTTTGGCTACTGCTTCGTTCATCATCCAGGAATTCCAACTAATACCAAGTCACTCATTGTAGCAAACAGAGACAAGAAGCAGATTGGGTACAGTTTATTTACAGTTTATTTAAATTGTTGTTTCTTGTCAAATGCATAGTTCCTGGTATATACTAGTGGGCCTTTTGCTGATTTCATACTTTTCATTCTTTTATAACTTAATTTACAGATAATTGTCTACAGGTGCTGCTTATTCATAGTTTTTTCTCACCTAGAGATTGTATGTTGTTAATTATTATCAGTACACGAATGGTGTCATACTGAATGTGATCCAGGAGTCTTAATTTATAGCAATGTTGCACCGTGGTCTAACAGTCGCAGGTTAGAGCCTAATTTAGAGTACTCTGGACAATGACATAAGATAAACTGTTTTGCTCACAAATCCCTTCTGTGAGTTTAGGTGCAATTTGGTACATGGCGAATTTAATGCTTTAGAGGTGAATTGCTGCTTTTGAGATGCACTCACCATTTGAATGTCCTGGTTCTGGCCCATGCATGTCCTAGCATTTGGAGTTACATCCTACTGACATAGAATAAAATGAAAATGTATGCCTGTCCAATACATCAATGCAGCATGTGAGTGACTACCTAAGCTGCATTTTCATGAACAATGCCATTTTGTATAAGTTATTAACATAATTAATTTGGTGTCTGGGTATCTTCTGCACAGCATTGAATGTCTGACTCCATCAACATCTTTCTTCAGTCACAATTTTCAGGCTGTGATGCTTCGACCTAATGAAGAAACCGAAATCTTGTTCACCTTTCATCCACTCGATGATGTGTTCTACGGGAAGGAATTTATCTTTGAGATCAATGGCCTCTCAAAACTGAAGGTTGAAATGCTTGGCCATGGAACTAACTTGAAGGTACAGACTAGTGGACCTTGATAATAGTGATATTAAGGATGACGATGATGATAACACTTCATGAGATAGTTTCTAAGAGCCTGAGGGATCATTTCTACCTTGGGCGATTAAAAAAAAATAATTAAAAAAAAATAGCAATAATGGCAACCCAAGGCTATTTGATGAACCATCGAAGAACGTCTGCATCGCCACCTGCAGTAATCAGTTCCCATGAAGTGGCTGTCAATGCCTGCTGTTCTGGATGACTTCTGACCTTCGACCTCTGCCTCCAGTTGACCTTTGGATTCTACAATTTGTTTTATGCACTTATAATAATAATCAACCACAGCCAAGTACCAAAATTATCCGGCTTTTCATGCAGCTGAACAGGACATTGTACTTGCTGTCCTGCCTTTTCCACCTGGCTCCTCCAGTGGCCCAGTCGGGCTATGCCCACAACACATGGACTTGATCCATTGTAATAAGGTTGATCCTTTCCCCTGTAACCGCTCTTCTTAACCTCCTACCGGAGGGTTCTTGGCTGTTGCTCCTATCTTGTAAATTTTTGCTTTTTCCTATAGCAATTATATGGCCTCAACCCTGCTCATTTTGAAGTGAATTGATTGGGTGAGATCCTTCACCATCACTGCCCACTTGAATGAGTGTAACCCATAATGGGTGACACTCATTTAAGGTGAACTTTAACAATTCAAGGGTTTAGTGTGATCACATATTTGGTACGTTTGAGGAGCCAGGCGTCTGTAAAATCTAGCCATACCAGAGATGCACTACAGAAAGTTAGTGTTTATAGTAACCAGAGTAATTGATAGTGGTATTTTTCTTTGTTTTTTGGTTTTATGTTATTTCTGTGTATATTATACATCAGAGTTGGCTTTATTGGGAAGTTTTAAATTTATATATGCCAATAATGTTGTGGATTTAAATTGGCCAGTAGATTTTGATGCTGGAGCAGATATAGGTACTGTGTGGTGTTTGAAAATATGTTCATTTCTTTTGTCATCTGGGTAGCTGGAAGTCGCTGATCCAAAGCTGAAGATTGTTCAATTTGGATCTCTCTCTCCTGGTCAGAAGGTGACACGTGTGATTCCAGTTATCAACAAAAGTGCAGCACCCATAACCTTCAACCTTGTCTTCAATCCGTCATCATCACACCTTCAAGTATCCAAAGTCATAAGCTTTAATCCCATGAATGACATCTCCTTGCCTTTGTACACAAAATCACAAGTGTCAAAAGAACAGATCACAAAGGTTGAAGTTGCCTTTGCACCAAAAGTTCGCGTACCTTCTTTTTCAGAAGAGGTAAAAAGTTGATAAATCATAGAAACTTAAAGTTCTCTGCAAAAGATGTGTGTCATGTATCAATATCATTAGAATTTATTCTATGGGCACATATGCTTTAAAATACTGGTTGTGGAGCTCTGGTTATCGGCTGCTAACCTTAGAACAACAATTATCACTATGATTTAACACTGGGCTTAACTTTTATGTACACTGTACAGCACTGTTAAATGTTTTCAAATCACTCATTTCAGTGCTGATTACTAGATTGTTTTCCAGCTCACAGCATTGCAATGGATGGTGTAGTTATATAGAAAAAAATACTGTTGATTTATTATAAGTCGCTATCAATATCTGCCTGCATCAGTCTATGTGATGTTAAATGTCATTAAGACAGAAATGTAATTAACAAGAAAAATAATATTAAGGAAACTGGAAGGGTCACCAGTGGTGCTCCCATGCACACATGGAGCCCAACAAATAGATCCCCATCAATAGTTGACAGATGGTATCATGTTCAGAGTCTCTGGACCTGCTGCATGTTTGGAGCGACAAGGGTTGTTAACATTTGCACACATTTTGCCTCTCTGCCCACCAGTCCCTCATTGGTTGAAGACGATGCATGTCCAGCTATCCCACAAACCTGGGCATGCATAGAACAGGTATTTATCACCTGCTTGTTGGTAGCATGTAGCACCACCAGTGACTAACTGTTGAGGTCACTCCAAAGACTGGTGTCACTTCCCCTCAGCTGAGGCGAAAATGACCCTGTTATAGCTAGTAATGATGTTCAAGATTCACTGACTACACACATTTGCAAAGGTAGGCAGTACATGTACATTACTGTTATACCTAGCTGGTAGACTCGTTAAGCCATTCACATGTAATGCGCGGTTCCAACGGTGTGCCTCCCATTGGCCGCATGTTAACAGTGTCTCACTGTATTAAGTCCAACTCCTCTGAAATGACACTTCCCTCTGTAGGGCTTAAAGCCATCTGCAGCCAGCAACTGTTGTCCCGTATTCAGGCAGCCGTGCACAGCTAATACAGACTTCTACACTGCAAGTTCCTATAGTGTGTTTTAACAAGTCTTTCATGTCATCAGGCAATGTTGGGAGCCATGATGTAGTGACTTGTTAAGCAGATTCATGTGTAAATGGGTTGCTTGCATCTGGGTCTCCACTTTATAAAGTGTCAAAACCTTGTAACACTTTCTGCATAGGTGACATTTGAATATGGCAGCTATTGCCAGACTCTGTTCTACATTTCGGGGTGTTGTCAAGGTCTGGAGGTTTCCCTTAGCACTAATGTTGTGGCATTTGGTGCTACTTTTCCGAAGAACTCCTGCATCAGGAAACTCATCATGCGTAACACTGGAGACATTGGAGCAAGGTACAGTAGCATTAGTGCAAGATTCAAATGTATTTATCCACACTATTTTGACGTGTGATATGCATGCCATACACATTCTTGAACTGTGTTCATGTAAGAAAGTCTTGTGTCAAGTTGTTGGACTACTGAAAGATTTATCTGCTGCAAAACTGCACTTTACAATTTATGCTTGTGTAAACAGGTAAAATTATTAGATAGAATAGACAGACCAACCGACAGGTGAAGTTTGCTATTATTTAAATGCTGCCTGCTAAACTGCAATTTGGTGCATGAAAACTAAGTTGATTTGTGTATTTCTTGAGAGTTTATTTTATTTTATAGGTTTGAGTGGAATACCGCTAAATTTGAGCCAGACTTTTCCATCTCTCCAGCAGATGGTTACATATCGGCTGGAGTGGATGTCCAGTTTGATGTTACTTTTCACCCAAAGGAAGTTAACAGCTACATAAAATATGATGTAAGCAGACTTCTTTTATAAAGAAAAAATATACACAAGTTTAAATTTCTATACTTCTGTGACAGTCAGAGCACAGGAGACCACAGGTTTCGTGGTAATAATGTTTTACCAGTACACTGGATCATTTAACCGAATGGCATTACAACTGTGAAGACTGTGTAAGATGACAGTGAAATTATGATTTGTAAACACATAGCTGTCAATTTTTGTAGAGTCATTACTGGGTAGTTGCAATAAAGGAATTGTAAGAGTTCTAATAATGCGTAAACAAAAAATAACTTACTGTGAAGTTGGTTAAAAGGTACCAACAGTGTGCTTTCCTATAAAGTGTGATTAGATAAGCAAGCCAGTGTGTGAAATAATCAATGTTCAGCCACTTTGAAATTCTAAGTTGGATTGCATAACTTCGCAGAAACATTGCATTCTGGGTAGAATGTTGTATTTAAGTGCATATTATGGAATTTCATCCAAGGTATCATAGGTATGTCTCTTAGTTTTATACCTTTTTACACAGCCATGTTGCTTCTTATTTGTTTTGTAACTGCCTTTTAGAACCTGTCTTGCAAGATTGAAGGTGGAAAGCCGTTAAGTCTTGGTTTGACCGGTGTTTGCGTGAATTTAATGCCACCAAAAGAAGTCATCGTATTTGCAACAACTGTTCGTCACAAAGAGACGAAGAGCGTGACAATAGCAAACAAGACATCTGTCCCTTGGCACCTACAGCCATCCATTGATGGTGACCAGTGGACCGGACCTGGCACCCTGTCTGTTCCCCCTCAGTCCTCTAGGGCCTATGAATTGACCTACTGTCCAGTGAACATGACTACCACTGATGGGAAAAAACATACAGTAGGTTGCTGTTTTATGATGACTTGGCTTACTTGTTTCATGTGTGCTTTTTCTTTTGCAGCTTTATCAACATAGGTGATTTTTTGCTAGTGATTAAGCTTTCTGTGGAGTGCATCTAAATGCATTCTCAGTATGGCACCATTCAAAGAATTGAGCCAACTACCAAAGTATCTCCGATCCTCTAACTCTTGTTCTTCCATCAAGAGATATCTCTATACTCACTATTTCTAAATGGCTTTTAAACATCTGGCTACCCAACTGCTGTTTACCTAGCAACTAACTAGCTGCACCTCATTGGATGGGAAGAAAATCTCTGGAGACTTAAACACATCCTCTAGACTGTTCAGAAGAGTGTGTGTGACAGCAATTTTTAACATTCTAATTTCTGTTAAACGCATTTTCTGTTATTTACTTTACCAGGGAAGCATATTGTTTCCACTTCCTGATGGTTCAGCCATCCAGTATGGTTTGAGTGGAACAGCAGATCCTCCGAGGCCAATTGCCAGAATATCTCGTGATATTCCTTGTAAAACTTCCTACACCGAACTGCTGACTGTCTCCAATTGGCTGACAAAACCTCAAAGGTATGCTTGTCGCTTTCTTGTCATGTTTCCATCTTTCTTTCTTTGCTCATGCAAAACATCAGTCAATCAACAACCAAAATGTGGTACGAAGCACTCCAGTCATTGCCAGAAGGCACCAAGTGGCTTCTGAAAATCGGCTGTAGTGGATACTTTATATGGCAAAAATGATCTTAGGTTGAGACTGGATTGATTTCATCAAGAAGGAATTCAATGAACAGTTGAAGAATAATATCCGAGAGACAAGGCCCAGCAACTGAAAATTGCAATGGGCCAAGGAAACCTGTCACAGAGAGAAACTTAACCCGCAATGACCAAGGTGTATTTGAAGTATAAGTTCAAAAATTCATAATGAACTTAATTGACTTGGTGACCTATGTTAATCTGTAATGCCTGATCCATTCATATGGTGTAGTTGTAATAATATTGTAATGGTAACTGGGAATGTATAATGCGCCAGTTAGAGACAAATCATCAGAGGTGCTCCTCCCCTGATGTCCCAAAACTAGTGGGAAATGTCTTCAGGCTTGTGCGGAAAAGAAGAGGAGACAGAGAGAAAGAAGCTCCTGTCGGAGACTAGCAGGGAGGGCATTCCAAGAGGTGCGGCCAACATCCGCAAAGCTGTAGCGCTGTGCGGTGGCAGTTTGGGACTTGGAAAAGTGCTGGATCATGCTGGACTGTCATCTTCCATGGCTACAGTCTTGGTACATCTTAAATTCCTTCACTTATATCCCACAATCATTTACTGGAATATCTTTTTATGCTGCTGATACTCAGATTTACATTTCTTATTAGTTTCCTCTGTCTAATTCCTTAATTATGGGAATTCACAATAATCTTACATGTAGGATTGTGTCTTGGGCTGCAGTCATCTGCTCTGATCCACTCTGTCCTATTAGAATTATAATGGTATTTATCTTCAACTTTCTTGCACTCTATCTGCTATCAGTTTGTTACCCCTATGATGTGCTCCCTTTACTTGTTTTTTCATCCAAACAGTATCTTCGGGACATGAACCTGATTACGACTTGGTTCAAGCACCATTGCCATCAGTTGACACCTAGTGAATTAGACACTGGTGTAATTGAAGTCACTAATTAGAATTGTTTCTGTTTGATGTGATCTGTTCATCCTCTGTGACTCTGTGTAGACTGGTTTGCGTGTTCTTTGGATCATGATATAAATTTATTTATGTCTGAGTCTCTGTCTTTGCCCTTTCATTCTTTCTCATTCAATATGTAATACTGTATAATGCATTTTTCCTATTGTGTCGTAATTCTAAGAACTGATCAGAATTCATTGGTATACACTACATATCATTTCCTCTAAATCATCCTATGTATCATATTAGCGGTAAAACTGGAGTTAAATCTAATCTGGTATCAGTGTTGAATGCTAAGTGCATCAGATGCAGGCAGTGAAGACTTGTGTGTCTTAATCTGAATCATTCATTGTCATTTTAGTTTTACATTTTTAGGTTCAACGTTCGAATCGATTTACTTCGTCCAGAGAAACTTGATGCCAGTACCAAGATTACTGGACTGGACTGTAATACTGTATAATGCATTTTTCCTATTGTGTCGTAATTCTAAGAACTGATCAGAATTCATTGGTATACACTACATATCATTTCCTCTAAATCATCCTATGTATCATATTAGCGGTAAAACTGGAGTTAAATCTAATCTGGTATCAGTGTTGAATGCTAAGTGCATCAGATGCAGGCAGTGAAGACTTGTGTGTCTTAATCTGAATCATTCATTGTCATTTTAGTTTTACATTTTTAGGTTCAACGTTCGAATCGATTTACTTCGTCCAGAGAAACTTGATGCCAGTACCAAGATTACTGGACTGGATAATGTTTTTGTTCTGGGAAATGCCTCCAAGGACTACAGGCTTTCATTCTTTGCCTACAAAGAGGCAATAATTGCCTTTAAGGTAATTCGTGGGAGTTAGCATTGCTCAGCATGGAAACATGCAGCTGCACAAAAGGCTCTTAAGTTCCTGGATTTTCCATGCATTTTGTGCACATAGTTGAAAGATCATGCAATGTATGGACTATATTTTATTAGGGAAAGTAGTTTATATAATATGTATATATATATATATATATATATATATATATATATATATATATATATATATATATATATATATATATCTAAACTGTATTTCGGAAAGTTTGTCCTGTATATATATTTGTCTGTCCCACTAAAAACTCGGGAATGCAACATTTAAAGATCATATCGTATCGTATCATATCTACAGATTTATATAGCACCTCTCTCAGAATAACTATTCAGAGGAAATATGAAATATTTACACAACGTTCTCCTGCGAATTTCTAGTTCAGCACAACTATTTTCAGCTCAAATTGTCGTTTCAATACATTTTAAGTTTACATGTTTAAACTAAAACTCGTGAAAAGTTACACCTGCCATTTCACTTGATGGGCCACTTAATACGAAGGTGGGGCCAAATATGCAAATCGAGTGGATTCGCCTGGCATTTCTCTTGACGGACACAGATTTCTGCAACAACCCAATGCATGTCATCCGAAGATGGGGCTAAATAAGCAAATCAAGCGGATTCATCATTTTATTCAAATACTTGAGGAGGGGAACAATATAGAAGGGTAGCAATACATGAAAGTCTGGGAACCAAGCCAGGGTAAACCCTGAAAAAATAGTCATTTTAATAAACACTTCAATTCACTTCAAGACTGATGAGGGCAACAATATAGAAGATTGGAAATACATGAAAGCTTGGGAAGAAAACCAGGGCAAAGCCCTGAAAAATCCTGCCTCCCCAATGCAGTACTCTAGCGATATGAAATTTTTACATAACAATCTCCTGCGAATTTATAGTTCAATTTTCAGCTTATAATGTTGTTTCAATTCCGATATATGGACATTTCAGTTGACATTGTTTTGACATTTAATACCGTTAAGCCCATAAAGCCTGGTTGATTCAGCAGAAGTCGCCACTTGGCAAAGCTCAATGCCTACACTCTTAGTGCAGCCTACTCTTTTACTATACTTTATCAGGATCAAGCCCAGATTTGCCTGGCATTTCTCTTCACTCACACGACCAAAGCTAAATATGTAAATCATGCGGATTCGTCATTTGTCGCGAAGCCGTGAAAAATCACGCCTGGCAACAAAACCTGGGCAAAGCCGGGTATACAGCTAGTATGTTTGTATATATGTAATGTATTATATATATGTATATGTATATATGGGTGTGTGTATAGATATATGTATATATATATATATGCAGTATATGCATGTATGAATATGTTGATACCTTCTAAGCCTTATCTGATTTTTGTGATGCAGATTACTTTCACAAGTGAATCATCAGCAGAGTACCAGTTCTATGAAATCACTTTTCGTTCCATCCGACCTGGAGTAATGTCGACCATCAGCCTATCGTCGATTGTTCGACAGCGCAGAGAACATACTCTAGTGCTCGAAAACCCTCTGTCCAGTGCAGTGGCTTTGCTTGCAACAACAAATATTGCGGATATCCAGATGCCAGGGCAACTGGTAATACCCCCACAGTCAGAGGTATTCCCTTCAATTGGTCACCTGAATTATGATAATTAGGCATGCCAAATTTGCTAATATCCTTTTGACATTTTTCCAAATCGTATTTACATTTGGTGTGGGTTGAAGTTGTTGAAATGTAAGCAGGTTTTAAAATATGGCTTTAGAGTTAATATTGACTGGAAACTTAGGTGTAAGTGTTAAAGATATTATCCATTATATTAGTTTCAAAATACAAAATGTTCTGAATAACAATCATTGGTTGCTCATTTCAAACTGGACTGGTCCGTTCTTTACCTTCTCTCGCCTAAACTCCGGTGTTAACCTGTATGTATGATTTTAAAGTTAGTGCTGGTCATTACAAGATGCAAGCATCACCAGAGAAGAACGATTTTTACTGCCATTTAATGTTTAGTGCCTTTGTCTTGCTTCAGTTTAATGTATCAGTAGTATTGTGGTAAAACCTCTGTCCCAACTTTCTAATTTGCTGGGGCTGGTCTAGGAGCATTTCTGATTAGATATAATCTTAGAAGCGCTTAATTATTATGATATATAACATTACGTTATGTTACATTATATTAAATACATTCAACTAGTACAAGAAGTTGATTTAGAATTTGCTGGTCTTGTTTGCATACAGTGGAGTTTGAATGTAGTTAGTCTATTAGTGCACCTTGTTTTTGTGCTAATGTTTGGGTTTTGAGATAGCCTTGCATTGAATTGGCCAGTGCTGTGTGCCATTAAGGTTATGGCTTGAAATAAGTGTATTTATATTTATCACATCTTTCTGCTCAGTGTGTGCTTTTTTCAATCAAATTTTTAGGCATCATTTACCTTTGAATATTTTCCACTGCGAGTTGGGGCGAGCCATGGTAAACTGGACTTCAGCTGTAATGAGCTCGGCCTTTTCCCTTATGAGCTGGCTCTGAAGGCAGTTCAAGCAGACCCAGAGAGACCAATTTACTTCCAGACATACCTTGGAGGGTTTCAGACATCCATGGCCAGATTCAACAATCATGCAAAAGCAAGAACTGAATATTCCTGCAAGGTAACTTTGCATAAATACTACTGTACTTCTACCATAGCTGCTGCTCTGCTGTTCTTGCATTTGTTTTGTTTCTCTAGAAACAGCTGACTCTGAATTCTCCCAAGCTGTTAACCCTTTGCATTATGTGGGCAATGTGATGAATACCTGTCCTGCACATGTCTTTTGGTTCACGGAATTTCATTACATATGCTACATCATAATTCTATTACATTTAATAGTCTTAGTTAACTAGTTAAGAATTACTATGTTATATCTCATACTTGTGTTTCAATTGTTGTGCCAAAAAATTTGCCTTTGTTACAGGTGGCCCATTAGCGGGACCTAGGTCCCTTAGGGTCGTATTCCTTTTGATCCCCTTTGTTGCTTGTCTGTTTTTTCTCTTTTGTACTTGCTTTTTGTTGTTTTATACTTGGGTTCAATAAAATTTATGGTTATGGTTATGGTTATTGTCCATCTGTGAGAGGGATTGTTGGACAGTAAGACAACCATGTGCTATCGATGGCAGATCATCACCTATGATCCTTCCTCATCCTCCATAGGTACTTCATAAACTCTGAACTTGCCAACTCTGATTGGGAATCTGTGTAGCCTATATCTGTGAGCTTGTGACTAATGGATCTTCTAGGTATCTAAGCTGTATTGCTGCAGAATTTTCTGTTCTTAGCGGTATTTAACAACATTTAGGCTAACTCAAATAGTGCCTCTGATTGTTATTTTCCTGTATTGTGCTATACAAATTTCTACAGTTCCTATTACAGTGACATTTAGCACCAGTTAGATTAGTGTAGGGTGCCTGTTATTAGTTTTCTTGAAATGGCACTTTTTAAATTTCTAATTACAACTATTACCATTGCTTTTGTCACTGTTTATGCTACTGGCAATAACTAAACTGACAATCTAGATTCTAGAATTGTCACTGTTGCTGTTATGCTGACTGTGTGAATCAACAAGTGTGAGGAAGATGCCAGAGATGATATGCTGTCGGTATCTAACTTCATTTTTGCTCCACTTTCAGTAAATTTTAATTGGACTTTTTCAGAGATATAGTGAAGTTCTCTGCAATGTGTTTGCGCGCGTGTGCGTGTGCGTGTACGTGTGTGTGTGTGTGTTTGTGTGTGTGTTTACGTGTGTGTGTGTGTGTGTGTGCTTGTGTGTGTTGGTGTTGGTGTGTGTGCAGGTGTTTGTGTGTGTGTTTCTCTGAGTGTGTGATATAATGAAAAATCAGGGACCTAATTCAAGCTGAGTTCATTCTTGACATTCTTTGTGCCAAGACAGACAAATAAAAATAGACATTCAAATTTGTAGTTAGTTTTATTGATGGCTTTATCTTAATCTAACTAAAATTTAGAAAATGGCTTAAGTTGTTTATTTGGCAGCAGAAATACATTTCAAAGGGTGTTAAACTAATTTTAGCACCCAGAACCTGTTAGAACTGTTGGGATCTAGTGTGTTTGGTTTACTTTAGCTACTGCTGATAAATAATCCTGTGTTAACTGTGACTGAATATTCAACCCAGATGCCGTTACATGAAATAATTGATTGTGTATTCAATTGTGTTCCAAAATTTGGTAGACATCACAAACGTATATTGCTGGTTAAGAATGTGTGACCTTCTGTGCCTGGTGGACTCGCTGGAATTGACACACAAAAGTGCAAAGATGCAACTACCTTGCTTCTGTGCATAATGGCAGTTTTGACTTTTATGTGTTCAACCTGTTTGGATGTGAATTGAAGACAAATGATACATTCAAAGATTGTACAATTTTGGCTGAGGAATGATTTTACTGTATTGCTGGGATGATCACATAGCAAGGGAGAGGACTTTCACTTGCCTTCATGTGCCAATGCTAAAAAGTGAAGTTGCTAACACTTCATGCCTATGAGAATATTTTGAATGCCTCTTAGGATCAGATTAGGCAACTATTCCTCTTGTGGGAAATGGGGGTTGTGCTTGTGTAGTGAATAGCATGCAGGACTGTGAGCCCATGTGTTAGAGGTTCAAATCCCTGCCATGGCAGAAAGATATTTCAAGAACTATTTTTCTAAAATGAACACAACTTTACAGATGTGCATGGAAGGTGAGGAAGATTGACTTAGAAGTGTGACAACCACTTAAAAAAGGATATCCATGAGAATGGAAGGTAGAAAGGGTGATTTTGAAATTGTGTAAGCTTACCCAGATTCACCTTAAGATGGGGAACCACTTTGGTCAGTCTTTCTTATCTTTGTTTAATCTGAGGTACATTTTGGAATCTTTCTTTGTTGTTTAGTTACTGGATATGCTTTAGAAAACAGCATGCTCATGGCCAAGCTAAATTTTATTGTATTTTTATGATTAATAACAAAAACCTGATTGATTTCAAAATCATCTGACGTTGTATTCCAGTTGGACCATGCTAACTTTCATGTCGACAAGACAGTTGTTGGTTCGGCTGGATCAGAAGTTGCTGTTGAGGTCATCTACGAACCAACTGCCATCGGGGAGTCATTCACAATGCTGGTGCTAACTTCAAACATTGGAGGGGAATACAGATTTCCACTTTATGGGACTTGTCTCTTTCCCAAGCCTCAGGTTAGTTTATGTGTTGGCATATTTCAGTAATATGATGACATAAATTCATGAATGATTTCATGCATTTATTGCTAGCAGGGCCAACCGTACAGAAAGTAGCATTCATCTTAATGATTTCTAGAACTTTTCAAATGATAATGAGAGCGATACCAGAAACCATTTTGGGGCAACTTTGCACCGATTAGACCAAGTTTCTGCCATACTTGACTGTGTAAATTCCAGCCTTTGGATATCTACGATGATTTTGACATTTATTATGAACAAAGCAGAATGTTTGACATCTGCCACAGTTCCCTTAAAACATGGACTGTGTCAACACTGTTGTTGTGAGACTGCATATCAAACGAAACTGACTTGGGATGGGAAGCTGTTGCCTGATTGTGTAAATCACCTGTAATAGGTGTGTGCTTTGACAATACATCGTTTAATACATGCAAAATGCATTGAGAATGCACTCTGCTGGAGTCGGCTATTTCATGGAATCTGTTGCATATGTCTTGTTGACAGCATGTGTTTGAAGCATTGCTGGTTGCACCTACCAGTCACTTTGGTGACGGTTTTGGACCTTCAGCCAGGCAAAGGATTCTCATAGGATTCTCTCTGGGGGGGCAGATAGCGCATTGGATAACACACTGGCATGGAGAGCAAGAGGTACCGAGTTCGAGTTCCATAGGGCGGACATGCTTTGTAGGCTGATATTAGCGCCGTGTATTGCAGGCTGTCATGTTAGTAGTTAAGATTTATGTCTTCTGTCATTTGTGTTCTTGTGATCTTGTGAATTGTTTAAATTGCGTAACATGTAAATGTACAGCGCAGTGCGTTTGTCAGGCGCTTCATTAAAGAAAAGATTATTATTATTATTATATTCTCATATTTGTTCAGAGATTCCATGGCAGTTGGTCTTGATAAACCACTGCAAACCCTAAGAGCTTCAAACCTCTTTTGAGAAAGGGGAATGATAGCCTGAGGGCCTTTGTTGCAGATCGGTGCCAGCCAAATAATCTCGGAAATGAATGTCACGAGTTTCTCTGTCTTGCTGCCTACATGGTTGAATGTGAGCCCTACACCATGCATGTCAACTAAATTTCTGAAATTTTGCATATGGCATTAATGGGCAAAGAGAAAATGTTTAGATGGTGAGACTACATTTTGGAAAAATCCCTAAGCTGTGTATGTTATGTTATGGTGCTATATAATTTCAGCATGCTGTTATGTATTAAGTGCTTACACATAAAGTAGCACCTTTTGAGAGAACATCTCACAAGGCTATTTACTCATGGCTGTCTAATTGATCAAAAAGTATGGTGACTGTTGAGCTGAGTCATAGGATATTTATGCATATGTACCAGTACTACATACTGTAAGACTGTTCCAAGAGGATTCTAAAATGCACAGCAGGCATGATGGGCTCAAGTTGATGCGCCAAAATGAGACTGCAGAACTCCGTCCACTTTAACAACTGAAAATTGACAAAATTAATATGCTCTGAATTTCTGCATCTATTCTAAGGTAATCTAGTCTTACAACTTCTACTAGTGCTATCATTATAATATATCAGTTGCTAGTTTATTGTTGGGTCTATTCCAGAGGACAGTCTGGGAGATAAAGTGGGCAGGGTGGGGAGGGTAAGAACATGTGAACGAAGTAGCTTGTAAGTCATGATCGAATAGACATCAGAGACTCAGGAGAACGTTGTCCAGAAATACATTCGAGAAACTTGGCCCTGCCTTAAATTATTTTCAAAGTGCAAATAAGTGTGAATATTTTTGCAGCAGTAAAGGGACATTTTGTGATGTCTAGTTTTATCCAAGTTGAAAAATGGCTGCTGTCACTGGAAGTGCTTTATCAGAAATGAGTCATGGCTTTTAGAGGAAGTTTTCTTAAGAAAGCCTATTTTTCTTAGAGCATGATTTGCTTCTGGTTTTCATTCAGTTAAATAATGCTGGGTATTTATATGAACAGTATGCAATTATCCAATTTGCCAAGAGATATGTTTTTATGAGAGTGAGTACAAAGGGGCGTTTTGTGGCATTCCTAAGGGCAACCACTAATGACTTTCATCCTTCTTCTAATCATCATTGGACTCTTTTATCAGGGTCTGGGGCTTTGCTTCCCCCAATGTACTTTGCTTTAGCCGTAAATCACCAAAATGAACATCTGGCAAAAGTCTGAACGTGTGTCAGAAATCTTGATACCACTTGAGGTGTGGTTGGGTCAGTTGAGGTCAACTGGGTTAATAACTGATGGAAAATTGTGGTACCTCTTTTTCAGTACACACTGGTACCACACATATAAAGAGTAAGTAAGTCTGAGTATTTTGGCTAACTGCCACTTGTCTGACACTACTAAAACAGGAAACTAATTACTTATTAGGGAAGTCTGTTAGTCAACTTCAATGGTTTTTTCTTTATTTCTTCATTATGCCAGTCCAGTTGTTTAACCTGGTACCAGTCGTAAGAAATAATGAGGACCACTTTCATGTTGTAATTACGGGTCCTGCTTATCTTTCCACCATATCACTGTGGGCTACAATCCTGATTGGGATGTTTGAAGTTGGCTGTTCATTGCCAAGTCCTGTCGTTTGTAAAGAAATGCTATACAATTGGTGGATTGCTGTTGTGTATGTGTTCTTCAGCTCAGACGAGTCAGACCCTACTTAAATAACAGTCTTTGAGGGCATATTTTAACTGTACAATTACTTTGCCTAAGTACTCCACCTGTAGAGTAAATCAGTTTATTTACCTCTCCTACAGTACGCCTTCATTTTATTTAAGTTTAAAGGACTTCCAGGCAGTTTTTTGGTAAACTGATTTGTTTCCTTCACTGGTTTCTACTTCAGCTAAGTCAGAGTTACCCACTTTCACTCTGTTTAATGACTTCAGTTCACCAAGGTCATCTTGAACTTTAGCTCAGTTTAGTTCAGTCCTGCGTAAACTAGGGGCCGTCCATAAATGACCTCACACAATTTTGGCCGATTTTGAACTCCCCCTCGTAACACTTCATCACAAAAAGTAACACCCGCTTGAAAAATGACGTCACAAAGCTCTGACCCCCTAAAAAATTTCCATGGCGAAGCAAAATGCTCTTTCGTGGAACAAATAGGGAGAGCATGCATATTTTAAAATCTAACGGTGACCAAATATTGAAATAATTAGAAAATTATTAATAATGGTGCCCGTATACATTAAAATAATAAAAGAAATAATGAAAATTTAATACTCACAATTAGTGCTGTTATTGTTAAAATTAAATTGTTGTTAATTGTTAAATTTAATTACATAGACCTGGTGTGACGTCACACCTCTCAGACCCCCCACCCCCATGTCACACATCGTCACAAATTTCTGAGCCCCCTCCCTCCCATAGGTGCGTGACGTCATTTATGGACGGCCCCCTATCACATTTACAAGTCCTGCATTGAACTAATTAAACTTGCAGTATATTAAATTGCCATCTTTTTAGCTCCATACAATAAATTTCTTGTATATTTTTTTAATTAAAACATCCAGGATGACGAGGAAATGGATGTTATTTACCAGCTAAAACTGTGGCCTATTTCAGTGATGAAAATGTTGTTACTATGACTGCTTGTTGCTTCTTCAGTTTTAACTGCCAGTGCTGTTGAGTGCATGGAATAAGCACATGCCTTTATTTACTTTGAGTAAGAACCAAATTATCATAATTATTCCAATCGTAAATGGCCTAAAGTTTAAAGCAATCTAATGCTTAATTGCCGCTTTTACCTTCTGTTGTTGTCCCATCACTGTCACATGCTTTGCTAATTACTAAGTCTTTGTGACCTTCTTGCTTGTCGGTTGTAGGGCCCACTGGTGATAAGGGCAGGGACAAGCACAACAGTCACCTTCAAAAATGTCTTCTTTGATGCCATCACATTCGCATTTGTCATTGACAACCCACTTTTTCGTGTCAACAAATCGGAGGAGACCATCAAACCACACAAGGATCACAAAATTATCATCTACTTTGACGGAAGCGCCGGTCGGTCACGAGCCACTGTCATTGGTAAACTCACTGTGACTTGTCCAAAGACGACGGTCAGCAGAGGTGAGTCGAATGTTCAGTGGATCTACTATTTGAAAGGTGTCACTCCAGAAGGAAAGGAAGGAAAGGAAGGAAAGGAAGGAAAGGAATTGAAGGAGTCACGTAGCAGCAATTTTACTAGCCCTCGCTGATTAACTTTGCTCTCGGAACCTTCTGAATCTTGTTTTACTGCGGATATTTATTATGGACATATTGATAGTCCTGTTATTGTTGTTTTTTGACAGTTTGCTCTTTTTGAAGCTGTTTTAAAGTAACTTATTTTGATTTAGCTGTTTAACCCTGTTTTATTGGAAAGCGTTTTAACTCCATTTATTTGTTACAGTTACTGTATTTTTATTTATATGATGAAAAATTGTATGTTATGCCAAATGTTTTAATGAGTTATTGAACGAATAATATAATGTACTGAGAATGTTATAAGGTGTAATTCTTTGTTTTCATTGGTGATAGCTTGTTCTTGTGGAGAACATTGCTTTCCTCTTGCTTAGTGCTTTGCACGCAATCCTCCGTTGTTGTCACTGTAAACATCACAGCCATTGGAATGCAACATCACAACACAGCGTTCCTAATGATCCTAATCTACTCTCAATTCATTGAAAAATGAGCAGGGTCAAGGCCATGCGATGGCTATAGAAAAATGGGTATACTGACACATCAATGGGTATATAATTATATATATACACACACACACACACACGCATATATCTATACATGTATATGCAACTGTACTATGATACCAGACTGACTTTCAGAAGCCAGACAAAAGCACAGAATTCTATTTATGGACTTATAAAGCGCCTCTCGCAGTACAACCTAATCAGAAGCGCTTCCAGTGCGAAGGGCCCCTCGAAAAAGAAAAGTCTTAAGAGAACGAGCAGAAACAGTGGTACCTCCAGATAACATTACAGCACGAGTTAAAGCAGGGAGGTCGTTCCACAGCAAAGGTCCAACGGAGGCATAGGCACGATGCTGTGCTGTGGCAGTCCGAGACCTCGGAACTAGAAGGTCATGATGGTCAGAAGAGCGGAGAGGACGAATATGTGGCTGTTGGCCAAATTTTGTGTGTGGTTTGCTTTAAGATAGTGTTAATCTATACGTGTCATGACTGCAATTATGTCTGACATTACCAGTCATTGGTTTAACACTTTCACAACAAGAGTACACTAAGTGCGACTGGGAAACCAATGCAGCTCGTTGTGGTTCAAGTGTTAAAAGTTTAGATCTGGGATATGTAGTCTTCTAATTTGAGAGTCATTTTGTGCGTTAGGGTAGAGCCATTGTAAAATCTCTCACTTTCTCTGACACACTGACACATAACTGGGCTATTCATTCATTCATTCATTCATTCATTCATTCATTGGGAGCAGTTATTTAGTGTCCCTTTGAGATGTGTACTCATAACTGTTCATAACTTATATTGTTTGTTTTGGCCGTGCTGGAGTCAGGAGCACCTCTGAATAGTTCCCTTGAAGAGGTGCTATATAAATCCTTCAATGAATAACTGCTCCCAGGCCAGCCCAAGAAGAGAACAGTTTTCAATATAATAATAATATAAGATATGCGCAATGTAAATGAGCAGACCATAATCATGCTTTCGTCATTTTCATCTGAAATGATCATTTTAATAATTGTCTTCATACTACTATTGTCACCACCACCACCACATTCAATGTACAGGTAATCATTGTCCATAATTATAGTCGTCGTCCTCATCAATATCATCACTGATGTAATGTAATTGATATTCATGATGCTTGGTAAGCAGCGGTGGCGTAGGTGTTGTTTACGTTGCATTATGTTCAGTTTGCTTCAGTGTAGGGACTCTCTTATCTCTCCCACACCTAATCATATCAGTAGCCTGTCAGAAGAGGAAGAGAAGAGCAGTGTGTGTGTTGTCAGCCCATCTTCTGAATTGGTCATAAACCACAGAAGGGACATATTTTGACTTTTGAGCTGACATTGGCTTTGTGCACTGGCTCTGACTTGGCTGTAGTTAATGAAAAACAAAGTCAATTACGTTAGGACTAGGTGACATGTAATGCTTACTCAGTAAGGTGTGGCAGGCTAACGGAATGGTATTTTAAAGCTCTTTTCTTACACCACTCCACCTCGGGTTCAAGTCAGTGCTTTTTGTGAAATTGTCATTTGCTGCTTAGCTGTGTGGACTCAAGCAACCAGTGTGTCATTGCTGTTGTTGTTATATTTATCTGGATCGTTTTATCATAGGGTTGGCCCTTCAAGAAATATAGTATGACTAAGGTGCATCATATTAAAGTAATGGGATACTCATACCTAAATTTGCCTATGATGTAATTTATGTTAAACTCAGTTTGTTCAGACTGACTGCAAAAACAAATTAGAGAAAATTTCTTGACTGCTAAAAGACGAATGGTATTTTTTTTGCTACTGCTATGAAAGCTGATGGCACACAAATAAGTGCTTGTGATTTTTTTCTTTTTTCTTTTTTCCTTACACTTTCATTTTGTCTAGATGTGGCATTCTTTGCAGCTTATTTCTTGTCGAGTCTCTGTCCCTGAGGGGCTCGGCACAGAATCATTACGGCCTGACCACAGTGTGTGTGTGTGTGTGTGTGTGTGTGTGTGTGTGTGTGTGTGTGTGTGTGTGTGTGTGTGTGTGTGCTAGTGTGTGTGTGTGTGGGCTTGTGTGTGTGCTAGTGTGTGTGTGCTTGTATTCGTCCTTTGCCAGGATTCCGGCATCCTGCCATTAGGTTGATGGAAGAAATAGATCATTGTATCAGCAATGCTGCCAAAGGTGTGCCGGGAAGCTTTTTCTTTCTAGCAGTTCTTGGTGGGACAGGAGTGGATGTGATAAGATGCAATAATGTGTCTTGGGGATAGAAGGTTTCATAATTAATCGTAGGTGCCAAGTTATCTGTGTCCTTTCAGCCATTTTCAGATTATCGTAAACTTTGTAAATGCTATCATGGTCACCCAAGAACCACTTCATCATTGCAGAAGAGAGACCAATAGACAGACAGAGCAACAGAGAAACACAGAGAGGGAAAGAGAATCTGGTTACTTGCCAGTTATTTCTATTGTTCAGAGCGGGTTTCAGTAAGTAAGTAAGTATATTTATTCTTTAATGAGAAGCACTAGCAAATACACAGCACTGTACATGGCAAGCTTAATACATTCAAACAAACAAAAATGTATATATACAAACCTAGAATTGAATGAGAGAAGTTATTGTATATAAAGGAGAACATAGGGGAGGAAGAGTTAGGGTTAGTCGTAGGGGGAGAAATGAGGAGCTCTAATAGCCAGATCTAGGTAAACCATGTTTATTTGTATAGCGTCCTGGCAAGGAAGCATTTCTGAGTCAGGTTGTCAAACCTAGGGAGCTCACAGTTATGGGACCGGGGCCGCAGGGAGTAGCGAGTTTGCTTGATCAGGGGTAACAATTTATACAGTACATGACAAGAATTGTGCAGCAGCTTATGTCAATAGTACATGACTGTTTCACATCTGGTGACAGAGTAGTGCACAGACACTGATTTTTCTGTTACCAGATGTCTGGGTCAGATACAAATCAGTCGTTCAAGTTCATTCATTCATTCATTCATTTCATATATTTATATAGCGCCCCTTCAAGATTTCTACTCAGAGGCGCTCCCGACTACAGCGCGGACACTGAATCGGAGTTTCACGCCGAAGCGCATGAGCAATTGCGAGTGAAGGACTTGCCCAGGGTCTATACGCGTCGGCTTGAGGTGGATTCGAACCCGCAACCCTCCGGCTGTAAGGCACCGAACATACCCCTACACCACCGCGCCCCACTGTGATTGATTTCTACAAAATTTCAACTGAGACATCCACTAAAAGGTTCTTCTGAGTCTTGGGTTAGAATATTTACCTTTATGAAGTTGCTAACAACCTTCTATTTTATTGCCACTGTTATCCAAGAACTTGCCTTTTCCGTCTCCATGAATTGCCTAGTGTCTGACATGTGTTTGGATGCTACTTTACAGAACTTATCATTTTATAACTGTCTTGAGTTTTGCTATGTTTTCGTGTGATGCATGAGTGATGCCTCATTCTTTGTTATGGTAGCCCCCATAGAGGTTTCTACAGTAGATTAGATTAGATGAGTTTAGATTAAATATGATCCTAGGCTCAAAGTGCTCTCCCAGCATTCTTTCATTTCACTATTCACTGCCTTCAACAGAATTGACTTTATAGCGATTGCACTACATTCAAATAACTTGTTTTTTAAATTTATTTATTTATTTATTGTACGATTACACTAAGTTAAGTCAGTTGAATGGCACCATTAAGAGTAAGATTTAGGCACCATAGCCATAAAATGTAAATGCTTGTATAGAGGGAAAGACTTTTATTCAAACTAATGGCAATCATAATGGAGATGGTGATAATAGCAATCACCATAGCAACTGGTGAAGCCATGGCACACAAGATTAAAGGACTGACTCAAATTTTGAAGATGACATTAAGAAGGGAGTTGAAGATCGATGGACAATGGAAGCAATTCATTGAAGTTAATTGGGTTAATTGTTAACTTAGCCACTGAGTTTGTCCAAAGCTATTTGTTATATAGTTGTATTATTGAATCAGATGTATATGCATAGGAATCAACAAGATTCAGGATATTTGATTGTAAAACATTTTAAATGACTATTTGATCGAACTTTGAATCTTCCAGATATATATCACGAAAATGCTTGTCTCAACATATGGATAGCGTAAGGATCGTTTTGATAGTCTTTGCTTTTTACAGTAAATAAGCTATGGTATGCATTTGACGATTTACATAGGAACAGGATTTATCCATGATACTGCTGTGTTGGAGTCCACTGGAGTTTCGACAAGGCCCAAAGAATTCGTTTGGACATACTATTCTCCAATCTCCATGCAAATGTTTCATAATGAATCTAAATGTTTTGTGTGTTCATAATCCAACGTTCATTTTAGTCATGTGATTCCTATCTCTGGGACCTCTCTCTACCTTAGAGCTGTTAGGATGTTCCATTTCAATGGATCCAACAACAGCAGGTGACACAGTTTGACCTCTGCAGTCGATTGTAGTCCCAGGATGTAAAAGCTTTTACACAACACTCTCACAAACTGCTCTCTGGTTCCACTTCTAACAGTGCAAATCAATGTATCTAGCAAAACATCACTTGTACAATTTAGATTTGAATGTACCATTTTGTGTTTGCTCACCTTCAGTGCTGCTTTCAGTACAACTGGTCAATATCATTTTATTGGAACCTTCTTATTGACAGTCAGCTCCAGACACATGAGATCAACATGCTTAGAACCTGCTGCAAATTAAACATTTGTGGAAGACCTGCATTTTTCAAATACATGATGGCCTGGTTTTAAATAGACTAGGTAGGTTTTCTTGGCCGGAATTTTTCTCTTCTTCATTTCTAAAGGCATGATTTGGGCACTTACCGGTACAAATGCTTGGCTGTCTTGAGCCTTATCAAAAGACATAATGATCCATAACCTGCCAGCAACTCTATAGCAGTAGAGGACTCTGGATGGACTCATAAATACTCTTCTCCTACCCATTGCTTCTGCCTTTCCTGGACAGGTTGACTTAAGCCTGAATGAATTCAGGCGTACTTATAATGTCAGCCTCTCTGCTTCTTGCACCTCCCTCCCAAGAAAATAAACTTGACTTGTCTGGAACTAATCTAACCTATAAACTGTCCTATAAAGTCATTCAGGCAACTTAATTAATATGAATTACTCTCATCAGCAGCTCTACATTTGCTTAGAGAATTCAACTATAATGACTTGAGAAGTTGGATTTTTGGTGGCAGAAAGACTGCTAGACTGCTTATGCCTTTATTTTCTATATTTGGCAATGCACAAATAACATTTATTTTCTGGTTATAGAAGAGGAATCAATATTGAGCATAGAAACAGGTCAGATGGAATTTTGGATATTTGTTTCATAATGCTTTGAACCCTGATGTAAACTGGGAACCTTGTTTTGACTAATTCATGGATTCTTTCGGCTTACTTCCCATCTGCTGTTGGTCTTCCCGGATATATAGTTTTTGTGTGTTTTACATCCATCTTGTACGACCACCAATGTTAGAAGAGATTTTTCCATCACAAATCTTCCAGGTCTCCGGAGACTTTCTCTCTAGTATACAGCAACACAGCTTAGTCTATATATGAGGGTCGTATACAGTGACAATCGCAGACTCCTTTGACTGAAGCATGATGTATTAAACCAATACGAAATCTGATTTTGTCGTCTGATGAACCTGAGTGAATGAAGGATCACTCAATAGACTCTGAACATAGTAATCTGAATGACCAAAGCAGTTGTCACAGTCTGTGCTCTCGAAACAAATGCTGCAGAATTTCCGGTTGGTTGTCTATTATTAATGGTCTTGTTAGTTTCTGAGTTGTTTTCCATATAATTTGACTCCAATGTGGCTCGGCACTTTGATGTCGTCGTGTTGCGTGAGACACTCTTTGCACTGTGCTGTTGATTTGGGATTTGCACAAAGCTATGCATTAAACCTTTAGCAGAAATAAAATCGAGACATGTACAGAAAGGGAGACAGCTCAAGAAATGTGCTCTTAACACTTTAAAGACTGAAGTGTACTTAAAGTGACTGGAAAACTAATGTAGCTTGTCGTTAAAGTGTTAATAAGACTCTGTTTAATTTGATTTCACAATTCTTTCAACTTGTTGTTTAACCCTTTGTCTAATGATTTAGTCCACTCTTTCAAGTGGCTCTTTGAACTGTGCCTATATAATGTTTCAAATTAAATCTTTCTTTTCCCATGGTTTCCTATTGCTTTGACTACTGCTTGTAGTTGATTCTTGCCAACTAACTTAATATAATAATTTATTTCAGTGGTGTTGAATGTACAGATATGATGACAAATTAGAACCAAAAGCAGTGCTAGGGATATGGTATTAGATTATGCAGTACCATGTCCGTGTTTGGAATTAAGAGTGATTTACATAGAGCTGTATATATTTATTCTAAAAAATATGATAGCAATAATAAAATTTAGTTTAAGAAGAAAACCTGAAGACACTTGCACGCATTTAGATTGGCCAACATATTACAGTTACCTTTTTGTAGCTGTAGTACATTTGCAATCAGCCTTTCTCTCCTCTGGGTTTGATTTTAATTTAACGTAAATCAATTTCTATAGCACCACTTCATGAAGACTTGTTATAAATTCTTGGTCTGTGCTACTTGATTGGTTGGTCATCGTTACATGACGTAAGAATACCCCCTACTTAGCAGGGTCAGTATTTTGTCTATTTCTAGTTTAAGTCTTTATCATCAATTCATGATTTCTTTGATTGATCAATCCAGAGTAGCCTACAAGCCTCCAATGGTGCAGTAAAACTGTATTTATGATACTGTTCTACTGCAAGCTGTTTCTTGTCAAATGAAATGTGGTCTATCTTTTAAAACCTCCATCAAGCTTGGAGTATTATTAGAGAAAACAAGGGCAGGTCTCCAAAACCTTTCCGTCCACCCACCATTTTCTTTGTGTGCCTTAAGAATTAACAGACATTCAGAGCGACAGTAACAAAGGTTGCAGCACATTGATTGGACTTGCAAGTATTACTTACTGCTTTACTGTGTCAACCAAAACCTGGTGCTCACATACTTTTCAAAGACATTAAGTGTTACAACTATTATTGGCAGTTCAGAAACTATAAAATTTCAGCCATGATTTATTTTATTTGCCTTTTTCAGACAAATGTAATCATAAACTTTATTTTTCTTTAGCTGTGAGTCATAATACTGTATGCTAACGTAAGGTGTCGTTAAAGCAATACCAAAGGTTTTAGATAAACTAACATGCTTTGTCGATTGCTTGGTGAAGTGTCAAACTGAAATTCAACATCTTCAGCAGCAATGTCGTGTAATGAAGCCAATTTTACAGTATTCCCATAATTATGGACTTCATGTGTCCTTCATATGTAGGTAATAACCACTGAAGCCATCAACCCCATTTCATTCTCAGAAGTCTGTCAACTGAGACAGATTGAGGCTCAATATTACCTACGTAGTCACAAAACTACAGACTTCGTGATGTCTTCTCCATTACCTATTTTGCTTTTCAAAAACTTAAAAAACATCCCTATAATGCTACCATTTATAGCATTATCATAAATCCATTCTGAACATGGGGGAGGGGGAACAATTTAACTTGTCTGGTGGGGAAGAGAGTACATAACTTCTTTGGCATATTTCTATTGGACAGAAGGAATTGGAAGACAAAATTTCTCATTACGTATTTTACTCATGAACTTCTTTCCGAATTTTTTCTCATCTTCTATGAACTGATGGTGTTGTTATTTAACACTTTAACGACGAGCTGCATTGGTTTCCCAGTCACTTATAGTACACTCTCGGTGTTAATGATGGGGAAGCATGACCTGACTGGAATTGGTTTTATATTTGGAACCAACCCTTTGGATTCTAACAGCCCAAACATTAAGTGAAGATTCTTTTAAATGTAAGAGTTATGCACTCTGTTCCTTACCAAATGAGAAAAATTGCCTCACCCCACCCCTGCATGACTCAAGAATGGATCTATGGTAATGATCTTAAATGTTGCATTATAGCGATGTTTATTCTGTTTTTTCACAATCTTTTCTTGTCTTCTTATATGAATTGATGCTGTTTTTTAACAGTGGGGAAGCTTGTCCTTACTGTCCCACAGTGATCACCGCTCATGTTTAAGAAAACCACGTGATACTATGGTTGCAGTATTATATGACAAGGCTCTAAAACTTAATTAAATCCTGAAGACAGCTTCTAAGCAATGCTACATGTGAACCTGTGTAGCAGTGACAAATTAGGAGGTTCCGGTGCACTTCGGTTCCTCTTTTAAGTTTTAATCAACATGACCCTGTTACCTCAACAGAGGAGTAACATTTCAGATGACATTACATCTTTGGATATCTGGTGGTGGGAAGAAATTGATCTTGTGCACTGAACCACTGCACTGAAATTGATTTATTAGTTCTTGTATGTAGACCCTCTCCAAACTGCACAGAATCTTCAGTCATGTTTGGTCTGTTAGAATCCTAGGAGTTGTTTCCAAATATGAAAGCAATTCCAATGATAAATGTGTATTTCAAAGATTGAAGATTCTAGGAAGTGAATAACTTATAGTGCTCGAACATCATTCAGAAAGAACAAAGATTCCAGGTAGACAGTATAACTGTGTTTTACCATCTCCAGCATTTTCAGCAGTTGAGAACTATCTGTGGAATAAGAACTCAAGTAACTTGCATGTAAGGTGCAGAAAATAGTCCTGAAGGGTAAATTTCAGGTATTTAAATATGCTTCTTTGAAATGAATGGATAGTCTTCTGTACAAATGTTACGTAGATGCAAACTGCATCGAGTTTATGATCTTAATGTGCACAAAATTATTGTGCAGGGTGTGCTCGATTTATTTTAAGTGGCCGTGTATCTCAGTTCCATCCATTCATGGTTGTAGACCACTTTGCTGTGCTGCACTAAGTGACCTGGTTGTCCCTCCAGCCTGAACTTCCATGGTGCAGCACACTGAGCACAGAAGTTTCACTGTGGTCAGTTCCTCTTTTCGGAATAGGTTGCAACCTAGAGCATGAGTTCTGTCATTTTTCTTTGCCTCTTTTCTGTAAGTACCTGAAAACCATTGTGTTTAAACATAGAGGCAGAGAGAGAGAGAGACAGAGAAAGAAACAGAGAGAGACAGAGAGACAGAGAGAGAGACAGAGGGAGACAGACAGACAGTCGTGTTGTAAGTGCCTGTGAGGGATCTTTCATAAAGAGATGCTGTACAAATTTGTGATTACAATTGCAATTAATTATATTGACAAACTAAATTGATGAAAGTTTCTATTGCCAGAATTGTTTTTCCTTAGAATCCAACCTGATCCGATTTTTTCAACTTGGAAAAGTGTTATCTGAACTGATAAGTAACATCTGTTGATCCTGAGAATAATCTTAGAAGGCTAGGATGGCTCCAGGGACCAATCTGGCCATGCCAACATTTGAGTTTGGAGTTGTGTCTTCTCTCTCCGGACTAGTTTGGGCATGGTTTGCCTACTGAACTCATAATTAAAGAGGCTGTGATAATATTGGGAAACTGAAATAACTGGTCACACTTTTCCAAGTTGACAAATCAGATCAAATTGAATTCTGAGGAAAAGCAATTCTGTCATTCTCTTTCATTAAGTGATGGAGATCATCGACACTTCAAGGAAACGAAAAGGTAATAAAACTATGGGAATTATTAAACTGCAAAAAATCTGGAAAAGTCATGAAATTCCGAGAAATTAGGAAATAAATATTAAAAAAATTTCATAAATAGTCATCAGAGGCAAAAAATCATTAAAACTTTGCTGATGAATATTGCAGGCAGAAAATGATTGTCAAAACTCCTGAAAACTTAAAAGATGTCATCAAACATTTGTCAGAAAAATTAAGTTTAGCCCTGTTACTTGCCAGCCATTGTACACTTCTGGATCTACCATTGTTATGTATTCATTCTAGGCTGACCGATGAAGTTCCCAATTGATTTGTTTTTCATATTTTAAACAGTGATCAAATTCCTATTTCTCTGCTTGCTGTACACTTGAACATTCAATGCTGCTTAATGTTTGCGTGCAAAAACGAGTGTTCTGTAATTTTTTGCCTACCCAATGTGCGTGTCCAGTAAAAGCCTTTTATTAGACAGGAGCCGTTAGATTTAATGTGTGAGGTAACTACATCCACGTGGGTGATTTACTCTGACGATGCCGTTTGATTGACAGGTAGGTGCCAGATGATTGGCTCTGACTTGAAGCTGGACCAATGAGGGAGCAGTTCTCCGCTAGGGGTTTCCCTGCACGCACAGTTATTTATAAGGGCTGCTATGGGTGGCGGTTGGCAGTGGTTGCTGACAGCTGAGTGAGAGGACTTGCATGTGAGGGAAAGGATTAACATGAATTAATTCATTGTATCAGAGGATACAGTCAGGCTTATCTTCATAGATTTTCCTCTGGCAGTAACTAGAATGTGGTTTCTGGGGTAGGAAACAAGAGACCACAGGTGAACAATCACTGAGACTAGATTGCAGGTGTCAGATGACTGTGAGCAAGTAAGTTCACTTCTGCACTTAAATTGATTTTGTATTTGGAAACAAAGCATCACAGGTGAGTCATGGATTCAAGCTCTTGCATGGCAGATGTAAATGTTAAATAAACAGATAAGTTATTTGCTTCTGTAACCAAAATGACAAGGCAGATGGTTTAATGCTTCCCAGTGGCATGCAGATTGTTTATTAAGCAACGAAGGCAGTAGGCGAACAGATTATAATTCAAATACTATTTGCATATGAATACGAAAATGTTGCAATCAGTGCTTTGGAAAGGTCCTTGAGAGATTCAGAGGTGAAAAGCATGCTGGAAAAGATGAGTTTGAGTCTGGACTTCCCCAGTGTCCACAAATTTGTATGTTATCTAAATAATACTAAATAAACATCAATTTTTAGATAAAAAACACATAATTATATTCTGGTACTTTGATTGTTATTGCTACCAAACATTTCAGTTGTCGTAATGTTCACACTCTTGTCCAGTTTGTCACTTATGTTTTCTTTTTTGTTAATAATTTTCAATTTAACGGGGTTTTTTAAATTTCAGTTATTGATCACCAAAAATAAAAAAATATGTGGCCAATTTGATGTACATAAATTGATGTTAAAGGGAGAACTCAAGAAGGAGCCGTATGGGTCTCATTATACAGACTACAGAATTGCCCAGTGTAACATTGTCCAGGTGGCAGCATCAATGGTTACTTTCTTAATTACAGGTCATCACATTTTGATAGTTTATAGTTAAGTCCATTGTGCAGTGGTGAGCAGTATTTCAACCTCATTAGATGCTGTTCAGTTGTGCTTTAAATTGATGCAAAATGGATAGGTGAGTAAGAGCACAAAGCAGGGAGTTCCTCACCGAAAAATATAAATTTCTTTGTGTTATTATAGACAAATTCATATAATGTCCAGGTTGTTAAAAGCCATTTTCCAGGAGGCTCTTGAATGGAGTCAACATGTTGTACATACAGCTTGTTTCTGCAGGATTATTAAACATTTAAATGAGAATAGTTAGCAGCAGGTAATATTAAGATATGATAAATATTGATACGTTACAGAATTATAAATGTTAAAAATCACAGTTTTAGGTAAGGCATTGCAGATTGTTGGATTAATGCCAATTTTTTGACCGAGAGTTTTAGAGAAATATGAGCTACATGCTGTTTCCACATCGAGTGTTACATCAAAAATAAACTCTCAAAAATGTGAAGCAATTTACCTGAGTAATGTCAGTTATAATATTCTCAATGAATATAGGTAAGAGTTTGCAATATGGTTTGAATTTTATAAAGTTAGTTTTATCCAATTTAAGGGAAATTTGCATTTTGATGATATATGCCATAAAATCAGCTTCCAAAGAAGGCTGTTTGTAACTGGAAACATGGAGTATGAAACACCATATTCATTTGTCAAAAACCATTGAACAGAGACTGAAAAGGTCAATTTCAGAATGACCCATTAGTTTCTAGTGCCGACAAAAATACTTAATTAAAGTGCAGAGTGTTTTAAAGTTAGTACATGTCTTAAAAGTTTCTTGTGCCTAAAGAAAAAGGCACATGGTCAATGTAATGCTGAAAGTAATACACCATTAGTAATGAGTCATTTAAAGGAGTAATGTGTATTCCTGTTGTCAGCTGTAAGCTCACATCTCCAGCTTTTCTCTTGATTTTCCTTTCCTTTCCCATCCAATCTGTCATCGCTTTGTTTAATGACTTTTGGTGAGTTGTAAACAACCAGTTCCTACCTAATGTGCCATCATTACTCTTCTGAGTGGCCATCTCCGCTATATAGCGGCAGCCTTCACTCACCTTCTTCCTTGCAAGTGTCCATGGCATCTATAATTGCCCGCTGTTTATAACTGACAGCCTCTGTGCTACCAAGCACAGACTAAACAGAGGAGGCAATGTGTGTTTTGTTTTGCAGCCAATTGTCCCTCGTCCATTAGTTACCATTTCTGCCTATGCGTGGAAGCTTTGACCAACCGTCTTGCTAGCCGCTAGCTCCATCTGCGTCCTCAGGAAACCTGTCCAAGCTTTTAGCTGTTTGTGTGTCTTGCATAGATGACCAAATTGCAAACAGTATAAAATTCTGGAATATCATGGAACTGGGAAAGTCAATTGCCGCTCAGTGTTCGATCATCTGCTGGCTCCTGGCAATATTGAACATTCTATGGACAGTTGGAGGTTTCGGAGAAAGCTTTGTGCCAACTGTGTCCACAACAACTCCAGGAGGTAAGAACTTTACCAGACATATAGGCGTTGTTGTGTTATTGTAAAGTTGTGTGAATTGGCATTTATATAGCACCATTTGAAAGAAACTCATGAAATGTCCAGCCTTCCTGACAACTCTAAATTATTATCAACCACTGTGATTGAAGGAATTAAAGCACAGAAAAGTTGTTTTTCGGTTTCAGATTTACAAAGAAACTCAACAGAGCACAATAGTTCATTTCCAATTAAACTACATTGAGTATTTATGTATATGTGTCCCAAGTATTTCTACAGCACATTTGAGAAGCTCTCAAAGCTGTTGGTTGGACGGTATAGCCAAGTGCCTTTGTCAGGTTCGTAGTTAATTAAGCAAGTAAATAAGACACAGGCATATTGTACTCGATGACATTATCTTTAATCACTTGGTGACAGAATGGAGGAAAGGTTGAGTGCATCAGGGCCTTGTTTAGTCTATAAACAAGAAACATTCTTAGATTCTGGAGATGACATCATTAGCTACTAAATAAATGCTCATGGAGAGTTTGAGAAGTGTAAGGTAGCAAACTATAACACATCTGTACGGCTCTGAAGCTCTAGGTCTTAGCCTGTGCTACATGTAAGACGGCTATGCATTATATAGGTGCTATTTAACATGCACATTCAATTCTGTTTTGGTTTTGCTGCTTTATATGCATGGTTCATTATGAGCATTTTTTATGCATTGTTAAATACAACTGTTCAAACTTTTCTTGCACTAATAAAAACTACTCAGATTTGTTCAAAGTCATGCAGGGAAAGCTAAGGCCCGTGAAGTTGATACCTGACTACTTCTGATCTTTGATGTACATGGATTTATCAAGTGCATTACATTTACTGATCAGCTTTATTATTGATTAGGATGGTGTTACTTTATTTGTAAATTATATAAGGTGATAGCGATTTACCATTTTGACTGGTTGCTTACATACCTAAAAGGTGTTTAACAAGACAGTTGATCATCCTGTACAACAGATTCCAGAGGAAATTAATGTTGTCTGGGAATTTGACTTTTTCATGAAATTCGTTCCTTATTTTTAAGTATTTAATCTTCTTTAAGGTGGTAACTCTTGAAAACTAAATGTACTTGTTGGAACTCCAGTTCCTGTTTAAAGCCAAGTCTGGCTGGGAAATGGCTGTTCCTCTTAACACTTTTGAAGCATGAGAAATGTGCATTTATTTGAAAAATTTGCTCTTGGATATCCAGGGAAGTTTTTTGACAAGTCCATTTATTTGAAGCCCAGCTGACTAGTTTCATGTTCCTAGAGGTGGTAATGATATGGCATACCCGTTACTAAAGCTCCAATTCCTATTTGTTTTATCAATCAGACGCCTATGGAGTCTTGTTCAATTATCCTTGTAATAAATTTATCCTTGCTTATCTATGACATGATCGTGTGTACCTATCCCTTATGTAAGCCGTACATAATCTTAATGGCATTCCAGAATGACATGCTAATAATTATGTGGTCTTCAGCTGTATTTGTTTGACTTATAGTTTATCAGTTACATCACCAATTTATCAGGAATCTAATTGGCCTAATGATGTTATTTGTCATTTAGTAGTATTTTAATGCAAATTATACTGTAAAAGTTCTTCGTGTTGTTACAGTGGTTTTTTGATTGATTTCATTTTATCAGTAAATTTGAAATTTATATCATGGCTATCTTCAGCTGCCATAGTTTTCTTGTGAATGGCTGGTTAAGCATAGGCTTTGCAATATTCTAGAAGCACAATTTTGGCTTTCAATCAACCAATCTTCATGCCATTTCCCTCTGGCACTAAGGATGCTGCATAATGCGATACACTCAATATTTCTGGACCTTAGCAGGAAATCTACCATAAGCAGGAAATACGGCATGGATCACAAAATAATTTATAGGTGCATACGTGAAACCTATGCAACTGCTTTGATTTCAGCTGAGATTCATATTAATTCTACCCTTCCAGGAAACAATAAAAAATTGGGTGAACGATCTAGTGGCCATCTCTACTGCTGGCTTAGAAATGCTAAAGTGCACATGCAAACTCGTTAGCATTGACGGTTATGTTTTCTCTCATGGGCAGCAGCTGCAAACTGTTTACGATTGCCTTACGTGTGTGTGTGTGTGAGGTTGCCTAATGTCTGTGTAAGGTTGCCGAATGGTTGCATGGGATTGTCTAGCGTCTCTGTGGGGTTGTCTCATGTCTGCATGGTCAGGAAATCTGTGTGTGCTTCTCAACAGACATTTCGGCTGGTGACTAGTGGTGTTCAGTGATTTAGGCATATACAACATTTGATACCGGATTCTTCATCCTTCCCTCTCTGCGGCTGATGCAGACCTACATTAAACCATCGGCACTACCTATTGGCATCTTTCTACCGTGTCTTTGACAATGCAGATCAGCAATGCCTGCCGAGTTTTTGCTTTCATCTCAAAGCAACGCCACATAGCTATCCATTTTTCACTTCGCACCCTCACAAATGTCGTTTCTGTGCAACAGAGAAATTTTTAAAAGTTATGTGACAAATCTGCACAACTCCATTAGAGAATGTTGTATTTTTTATGAATTCACGTATTATGTTGTCTCTTGTTAATTCTGTGCAGTAATGGCGTCCATCCTCCTCCATCCTCTGCCACGGGTGTTACTCTGTCTCTGAGAAAAGTGATTTTGTATTGCATTAGGTCTCTAGAGAAAACTGACAGGGCTTGTTGTCCAACAAGGCAGTGCATCAGCTCGCACTGTTCGTGTTTGTGTGTGTATGTGTAGGTGTGTGTTGTGACAAAGAGAGAGAGAGAGAGAGAAAGAGACAGACAGACAGACAGACAGACAGACAGAGAGAGACAGACAGAGAGAGAGAGAGAGAGAGAACTTCTGGTTGTTCATCAGATATGTCCCTGGCTAAAATAAAGTGCCTCATTAGCAGCTTTACTTATTAGCTTCTGTAAAAGATTATGATTTTCTACTACAGGTTCACCTGAAGGGACCATCATTAGTACTATTTAGTAGTAGTCATTAGTTGAAATTAGATTCATACTTTAACCAATTGGGGAAACTTCCTCATTTGAGCTGCATGGACATGCACTAGATTTGCAAATGATGTGATAGAATAAAATAGCATTAGCATTTTACTACAGTTTTCTTGATACAAATACACAAAGACTTCATCATGTGTTGTCTTAGCTTGTCATGCAAATGTTGTCTTGTGTCTGAATTTAACAGACATTAAAGAAATTTTGAGAAATGCCTTTTGACTTCTTTACTGACTTTCCTTTGGAATAGGCCGAATAGCTTTTTTACATTTTCTCACTGAAATTCTCAGCCAATTCCAATAGGATTCATTTATTTATGAGCTCTGTTAAATAATTAACAAGTCCAGCATAGTTTCTTTCTTAAATCATCCCTATGAGCTGACTCAGTGTAACTTGTTGGAATCCGTGACTAGTGATCTAAACGTTGTTTATACACACTGAATTTGTTGTATAGTGTCCTAATGATGGATAGATAGCTCTGCTTTTAGCTTCCTCCCTTGAAGTCACCAATCAGAAACTGAGCTTTCAGTCAATCAAGCGATCCTTAGAAGAGTGATCTCCCGTGTCTGAGAGAGATAGAGAGACAGAGACAGATACAGACAGAGTGAGAGAGAGAGAGAGAGAGAGAGAGAGAGACAGAGACAGAGAGAGAGAGAGAGAGAGAGAGAGAGAGAGACAGAGAGAGAGAGAGAGAGAGAGAGAGAGAGAGAGAGAGAGAGAGAGAGAGAGAGAGAGAGAGAGAGAGAACCTGCGTTTGGCCGAGGGCCTGAAGTTTATCCAGGTTAAATAAATGCACAACAATGGTTCTTTGGTCATGGCTGTTGGTGATTGTTGGTGCATGGCTTTCATCTGCATTTACCAGCAGAGATCGACTGAAAGAACTAATTGGATCTGCGTGGTGCATTTGTGTGGCTTCATTGATGCCCAATTTAGAAGTAAGCTTTTGCCACTGGTTTCTAGATGTGCACCTACGTATATCTGTTCGTTTCCTTGTTTGCCACTGTCTGTCTGCCTCGTTCTCTTTGGTTTGTCTGTCTGCATGTGTCTTCCTTGCTTATTGTCACTGTGCTTTTGAAGGTCTGGCAGTGGCAGGTGGGTACCTGATGGTGAAAGAACACAGGCTGGAACCATCTGGATTTGAATGATCACAGAATCATCCAGACTCCTTCTAATGCTCAACAAGTGATCTTGTTATTGTGCTATTGCTGCCGGGAACGAAGGAATGATCCAGGAATTTCCAGCAGACGAACTTTGAGCGGGTGGTGGTGAATGGCTGGTGCAGGGTTTCAATGTCCCACAGAAAAGCCTCGGAGGAGGTTGATGCAGACGCATACTTGAGTTGCAGATTGATGTCTGTGTTCAAAGCTATTTCAGGCTCTATGAAATTGATTGTGCATTTTTACAGTTATTTGCTGGCTAGACTTCTGAGGAATAGAACTGTGGGCTCTACGTGATACTGCATTATGGATGAATTCTTTTGCCATCTTAAATCTGTGCTCATAGGCTTATTGATGTTCACTTCTAGAATCACAGCATGTTCATCTGTAGTAAAATGATGCATTGGACTCTGAGTAGATCTCTTGAAGGGGCTCTACATAAATTCTCAGAGTGAATTCTCAGAGTGAATTATCAGAATGAATAGCTGGATCAGGTTTTCACACGCTGGCTCTAACAGACCCGTTGAGACCGTACCAAACCACTGTTGACTGTGAACACATATTCAGAGTGCTTGCATCCTATTGTTTTGAAACTGGAGATTGACATCAAGCCAAATGAATTACTCACAACATGCAATGACCAATCGTCCTCAGATTGACCATTGAGTATGCTGCATTCAGAGATCACCACATTTCATGGTCTGCACTATTTGAGGAATTCCTGGTCAGTTAAGGCAGTGCAAACACCTACTGACAGTGGTGACCTCTGTATAATGCAAAGTCATTGTCAACATGAAGACCATGGGTCGCCATAGTCCAAGCGGAATATGCGACAGCTCTACTATGCTCAGAGTAAAGCAATAGAACAGATCCAAAACAGTTTAAAACCAAGATAGACTCCAGACTTAACTATGAAACGTAGTCCAATGTAGACCATGACTCAGTGACTCAAAACATTAAAATATTTAACTCTTTAACAGACTTTGCAAAGTAATGTAATCGCCTTGCATTAGACCAGTGCTGTCCAACCCGCGGCCCGCGAGTTGGACAGAAATTTCCAATTTCTGTAAAAATAAAGTAAAAGACAGTCACTGACCTAATTGCATAGTTATTCGCTCGTAACTTGGCTTATCATTTGACAATGTGAACACAAAATCCAGTTCCCACGACGCATTCATTATGATAACTCCATAATTAATTTTAATACAGTTAATAATTTTCAATAAATTTTAGTCGGTGCTTTTGAATTGACTGGTGCGGCCCTCGGCTTCAAGGATAACTTTTTCGGTGGCCCGTGGTGTCAGAAAGGTTGGACAGCACTGCATTAGACCTTCTTTATGCAACAGTCTTCTGACATTCGTTCAGTTCTATTGATGCACTTTTAAATAGCAGTGCATTCTCTGAGGAAATGAAAACACTTCTTTTAAATTGGACTTATAGTTGTTACTCTGCCATTTTCAGGAGGTACCCGTCCCAAGCCTGGATAAAGGAGGGCACCACTAGTCCACTTTGTTATAAATGCAGACTGCATTGATAGCCGTGCATGGGGATCTTTTGAGAGATTCTTAAATGTTCTAAATTGTACATTCAAATCACAAAAATGGTGTTTGTGCTCTGAGGGGACCATGGAACATGAGTCGAATGTATTCTATCCTCTGTGAGTACACTCAGTGCATGCTGGGTGCAGACATGGAACACACTGTTTGAGTCTTTAGAGAGGAAATAAATTTGAGCCTATGGTTGCTAAGACTGCAAAGGTATGCCATTAACACATTCTCGATTCCTGAGTGAAGCCGGTTCTTGAGTGAAGCCTCCTAGCTTGCTGCTGGTTATTTATTGGGTGATCCTTGCATCATCGAATGTGCTCAGATAATTCTGAGATTAAGGTGAAACCACCGGCGGCTTCTGCCAGGTCTATTTTTCACCAGGGACGATCTCTGGGGGAATAAATAAGGGCAGGAATGTTTAAACTGTTTTAGGGGCTCAGTTGTGTGGTCTGGCTGGCTAACTCTGGTTAATTTCTCCCATGCCAGAAGGCCTCTTGAGGCCCAGCTCTGGTCTAGACGTTGATTAATTTGCCTGACTGACACAGCAGCAGTTTCCTAGGAATTGAATAAACAACATTTGACTACCCCTTAAAGACTGACTGTATATTCAAATCTTCAAATTAACCCTAAGCCCAGCAGAGCTTATGGAATATAGAGATGAACTGGTCGTCAGTGAGGGAGGGTAGAAAGGAGAATGTGATGGAAGGTTTTAGAGGGTGAGAGAGAAGGCTTCCTGGACGCTCTCTTTCCTCCTTTGATGGGCAACTGTTACTGACCAGTGGAAATTGTTTCCTGGGCAGTTTGTAATACTTGTGTAGCTCAAATTATATTGGACTGGCTGTTAAATTTCGCAGAACTTGACCTGAATGTACTTCATGGGTTCTATTTAGTTTGCATAGTTTTGCTGACTTTCTGATAATGATCATAATTATCTATAGTGCAAGTAGAACAGAAATGTGGACAGCAATCAACAATCAAAGACTTCTCATTCACAATTTTGTAATTAGTGATACACATTAGTTTGTATGAAACCATGGTCAGACTAGTGTTTTACCTGCACACTTTTATCAACAAAAAATGTATCCATAGATTCCTGAAGTTACTGAATTCGTGTTGCAAATGCATTTTTACTGTTTCAGTCATTTATTGCAAAGTAGTAAAAATTAAATATTGTAGTTGTATATCTAGCTGAAAAACTAAGGTAGTGTAATTTAATCCATGGGAGTCTTTGAACACTAAGTTAGTTAGTGTCGGCTAATTGGCAATGTGTGTGCAATTGTTTAGTGTTTATGGTTAAAGCATGTGATGTCACATTCTTTGAGCAGAGTGCCGAAAAACTCTGCCCATTAAATACCGTCAAATTTTTCCGTTTTTCCTGTTTGTTAAATTGCTGTGGGTTGGGAAAACAGCGCCCATTTTCATAAAATTTATGCTGTGTTGTAATTCTTTGACTTACTGTGATGTTTTCTTTTGCTGGTGTTAATTTTGAGCAGATCTTCACTTTGTCTTATTAACAATTTCTGTCAGCCTTTGTCGTTAGTTGACGCTGTAGTTAGTGCTACACCAGCTGTAGTCTTGTTGTTGTTAGATAGCTATTAGCATGCCATCTGTTGATCGCTGTATCTGAAATAATTGCTGTGCTATCAGCATTTGACTGAGATTGCCTCTAGTGTTATTAGCGCATCACTTCTGCTTCTTCTTAGCAGATGCTTTACGACTGTGCTTCTGCAGCTGCTGCAGCTCATGTGCTTTATGGCTACAATGATTGGCTGAGAGGAGCCAGGCTTAGGCTCTGATCTCCTCTAAGATTATGCATTCTAAGCATTTAATTTACAAAACTGCAGTGATATCAGTTCTGCTGAGAGTTACCTATCTAAGAAGCTAGGTTAGGTAAGGTAATTACAGATTGTGTATCTTAGCTCACATTAACTATGGCCTTTGCAGGTTAAGTCCCAGAGTTTTATGATTTTTGGTTTAAGCTCAGTTATTGCTCAGTCATTTTATTGCTACAGCCATCCACCAACTTCTTTAATAAATTGCACTGGTTGTCAAACCCTGAATGCAGTGTTGTAAATCAGCGGCTTATCAGCTTATCACTATGCTGCCTAAGTTGTAAAGAGATACGAAGAACCTTAAATCTGCAGTCTGCTCCAAAAAATAAGAACCATAATTGATTGTGGTGCTTTAGGCACAAAGCTATTAAATTGCTGAACTTTTTGCAAACTGAACACAATTTATAGTTCCACGTCAGATTTGTAGAGTTTGACAGATGAACCTTTTCAATAATGTTCAGCTTATCTAAAAATTTCAGCTCCTTCTCTTAAGATTCTCTGTTTAGATCTGTTAGTTGTATCTGTTCTATCTGTTGGATATCCATTTTCTGACGCCTTCCAAAGTTCCTACAAGGTGATGTACAGCTATCCAGATGCATTTCATCTGATGCATTGCATTGCACCTTCACCTGAAAATTGCTCTCTGGCTCTGTGCAGTCCCAATCTGCAGTTTTTAGGATGATCCCACGGGTCATAGGTCACTTCTACGGGAAGACTTGATCAACATCATCAGGTTCAGTTAACCAGAGCAGACGTTACAGTATCTTCTTCAATACACAGTTGGACCGCCTTGCGATTCTGCTGTGAAAGTAACTAAAATTACCAGCTGGCACATTGCTACTTCTTGCATTGCTGTTTTGGCCTCTGCATTCTTCAGCCTGTTATCTGCCATTAGCAAAGTCAAACAAAGTTGCCTTCTCTGTCAGACGATCCGCACTGAATGCTTTGACTTGTTTTTTAGCAACAACTGGTAGTGGATTGCACACGCTTGCTGGTGCTTCTTCTTTACGGCGGCGGCATCTATCACCATTACCTTAAGATCTGCAAAGCATCAGACTGAGAAATTAATAGCTGTGAGGCAGAATCATGGTGCGGAGGCAGTGTTGTTTAGACTGATATCGGGCAAATGAAGTGAAGAGGAGCTGGTCAGAAAGTTTTGATAAAACCGAAGGAAAGAGTCTGATCTGTGCCCGTTAGCTGTGTCCTGCGGCAGTCTAGTCCATCTCTGTCTTCAAGTAGTATCCTCTGGATATATGTCCTCTGGCTATAGTCTGAGTCTGCACCCATAGCGGCCTGTGTGCATATATTTTGAAGGAACGAGGTCAATCTGTATCTTACATGTGTGTCCTTAGGCTGTGTCTGTAGGCTGTGTCCTCCATTCTTGTTATCCATTTGTGTCCTTTTTCTGTATCCTTAGGTTATGTCCTCTGACTATGTCCTAGTTGTGTGGTCTCAGTCTCATGAGGTGGGAGGTGCCTTCAGCAGAGTTGTCATTGCATAACTTGGGTGTAAATTTGAGGGCTCTGCAAGTCTGCATGAGTCATTAGTTTTCTATATGCACTTTGGATCAGTGTCTGTTGTAATTGCTTAATCCTCAACCATTGTGATTGACTGCTTTTGTGGTCATCATCTTCCTTGGAAACAATATCCGTGATAGTGACATTGAAATGGGCAAAATGTCCCACTGATGTCATGCGTCCCTCTTTCATGTCTTAGTTTTCATTTGGATCTCTCTGTTAATGTCTCAGTCTGTCTACTGTCTCACTGCCTGTCTGTCTCTTCCTCCTCCAGTTCTTCTTCTGTCCTTGTCTCTGTCCTTATCTCTGTCTTGTTCCCTTTGTCTGTCACTTGCTCTGTCTCTTTCCAGCGCTTCTCAGCGTGCGTGCCGTGCCGCAACCGGATTCTCTTCCTTTTCCATGTTTTCCTTTCCTTTCAGCTGAGTCCGCCGCCATGGAACCGGACACCAGAGATGCCAGGATATAATCACAGAAATCTGAGTAAGTGTCCTGCAGAGCCCTGTATTGCCCGATGTTTTGCTCCCTCTATATACGTACCCAGTGCCTGAAACCCATGGTGAGCATTGACCTCTTTGCTAGTCTTTTACTCACGGGATGCCTCCAGCAAAAGCACCAGTGATCCTGATGTAGCATACTTAGTATACGAGGCATGCACAGTGTACAAAAGTTAAATGAAACGAACTGGTGCATGTACTTGGCCCCTAAGTAAAATCAGGTGCTTACAATAATAATTGGAGTCTGACTTTTGTTGTCTTTTTGAATTTTTTTATTGGTTTGCACTGCTACAAAGTCTGCCACCTTTTTGTCCCTTAAACAGGAGCTAATTTTGTAACATTGTAATATATTGAGAACAGTTTTTAAGGATTTTATATATTTATTTGGACTGACAGAATATACACCCTTCTTGTCTTACAATATCTCTGTCAGTAAAGTTCTGGTTTTAGCGAATAAACTACTGCCATTAATCTTCGTGGTCTGAAGAGCTGAGGAATGAGAAGATGGGAAATATATTCCTGAGTCCTTTTACCTCTTTATCAGATCAGACAGACCAGTTACTGGATGTCATTGCAAATTCATTCAATCATTCATTCATTATGGAGATTTATATAGCGCCCCTTTGAGGTTACTTCTCTGGAGCACTCCCTACCAACCCGGCTGAAAAGGACAGTTTTATGGCTGATGTAAGGCTGATGTGTTTAGTAACATTGTATTACATTGAGTACAATCCAAAACAGTTACATTTTAGTAATGTTACACTACAATCAAGCATTTTTATGTTCCCTTTTAAACCTCTTAATTAGATTTTAGGTATGTTTTCCACTTTATTTGGTTATTTTGTTTTGCCATAGATTTCGCCTGTTTGTAGCATCAATAATATAATTGTAAGAAATTTTGGTTGCCTGGTTAATAATAGCAATTGGTTTGCTGGGCAAGGAATTGTTAATCTTTGAAATCATTTTCACAAATGCTGTTTTACTTGTATGTCATAGGTCACAGTTAGATTTGCACAGCTATGCAGCCCATACAAGTTTAACCTATTTGTATAAATGAGTAAGTATGAGTAAGTTTGCTCTGTACTGGCTTGTGCACACATTGTACAAGGTGTAGGCAAGCAGTGTTGGAATGTGAATAAGGACAACACAAAGCCTACCTAACAAATGATCTTGAACAGAGAGAGATGAGGTAAGTTTAGGTATGAGAGAGAGAGAGAGAGAAATGCTCAGCTGTTATTAAAGGTAAGGTTCAAGTATTAGCTGTGGTATACTGATCATTTATTAATTATTATGAAAGATAAAATAAGGTTAGGTTTGGTTAATGTTAATGTGTTATGAATTGCAAGGTAAGGTTAGTTATGGGTAATGCTCAAGTATAATGAGCTGAATAATGCTCATTTGTAATGAGCTGAATAATAAATAATGCTCATTTATAATAATGTGCTGAATAATTAATGCTCATTTATAATGAGCTGAATAATGCTCATTTATAATGAGCTGAATAATGCTCATTTATAATGAGCTGAATAATGCTCATTTATAATGAGCTGAATAATGCTCATTTATAATGAGCTGAATAATGCTCATTTATAATGAGCTGAATAATGCTCATTTATAATGAGCTGAATAATGACTACTAAATTTACAATTTCTCATGACATTAACGTTTGAACTCCAGATTCTGTCTTCATCAAATTTTGCAGTATTATTGCTTGACAACGCTACAGTTTCTTACTGTAGCCATGCAGGTGGCACAGATTATGGGCTACATAGAATCATGTGATCTCATGCCAAGGTTCCAGTCTTGCTTCAGAAAGAGCCACTCAGTAAAGACAGTAACAATACTACTAAGGGCAATTTTTTACTGACTATATGCTGACAGTGTTCAGCTTTATTCAACCTCTGCCATCCATCTACCTGTGTGTCAAATACTCAAAAACCATCTTTTCAAACCTGGCGAAACACAGTACACATGGCTTGGATGTGTATCGTCAGATCAGATTAAGCTGAATGACCCAAAATGAAGTACATATGGCTGGACGTATACCAGCGTAATCTAGGATCGCACATACAATCACTAGCATCATATCAGGATTCCTTGACTGAAGGACAGAACTCATTGTTTGTTATCTGGTTGTGCTGCTGTTGAATGGTGATTTATCAATGGCTGACCACGTGACTTTGCTTTGCAGAAAATGTGTTAATCTGTTGTGCCAGATACGGGTTGTATAGCGTAACCTTTCATTCTCTGCTGTTGTGTACCTTAGTTCATTCATTGGTACTTGTGTAAATTGACCACTCTAACTTCATTCTAGTGGGATTGTCACAGTTCAGAATACATCAGCTCCATTTGGTCCTCAGCTGTGCTGCTCGAGTAGTTACCAGTCAGCCAGAATACGCACATATATCTAACATTAAGCAAGAAATGCTGCACTGGCTTCCTATGCACGAACAATTTCGATTCATGAAACTCCTGCTTGAATGATCCACAATGGTTGGCACTGCACTGGCATCCATCACAGCTTTGTTTGTTTTCCAGTTATGAGTCAGCCTGGTCGCCGATCACTGTGCTTTGTTGCCTGCAGAACATTACATTACACATTGATGTGAGCTCATTGGACTTTCTCGTGTGTCAGACCTTTCCTTTTTTCTCCCTTTCCTTTTTTTATTCTCTTTACCTTAAGTTGCACTTATTTAGATCACTTAGATAGCCAAATAAGTGGCACTTATGGCAGGTGCTTCGAGGGCTCTATATAAATGTCTTGCATCCCCAACACTACTGTAGAATGCCTGGATGGAATGCTGGCGACAAACAGAAACCTAGATGTTCTGGATGTGGTGTCAGCGCTCCACCGGATTTGCCGTTGACTTCGAAGCTCATGTCAGTGCCAAAAATCTAATGCTCAGTGACAGAGTGATTGTGCGTATACAGCGCGCCCATAGTCGTCATTACTCAGAATCTGCTCAGCATGGTCAAAGTCACGATAATTGAATCACGGAACAAACACACTACCGATTAGACAGCCATGTCACACGCTGTGCAGCCTTTACCATTAAATCAGTAACAAAAAAAAACATACATTGCGGCAGCTGCAAGCCAAGAGGGATGCCATTGATCTGGCTTTGTCATGCTCTCAAAAACACGGTTGATTCTGTTTGACTATTAATCAGAAGCTATTTCGCGAGGAAATTGAAATGCTAAACTGTGGTGGCACAGAAAATTATGAATTCTAGTGAAAGAAATGTAAGAAGCTGGAGGGAAAGAGAGAGAGAGAAGAGGGAAGCATAGAAGGAGAGATGGCCAGATATGGTTGAACATTCTCATCTGATCATAAGCAGCAGCTGTTCTGTTCATGTGAGACCCTCAATCCCGTATTAACCGATAACATCAAATAAACAATTTGCTAAGGTAAAATTCTTATCTGTCTCTTACTGAGCTGCTCAGATATCCATCACAGATACAGTTACAAGGTTTTAGAGAGGCTCAGAAAGAGGCTGCAGCATGCACAGGCACTGCTACTCTACGTGACTGGCGGCAGGCGGTTCTCTTATATCCTGGAGCAATATTTTGCTCATGAAGAATGAAATATTGAGGTGCTATTCATGGCAAATCCCATTTTATATATATATATATATTATATATATATAATAAAATCTCGTATGTATGTATGTATATATATGGTAATTTTAAACGCCTTGAAAGTATTCATTGGCTGGGTTTTGAGATGCTTCGTCAGGACCTGAGTGATTTGTTGTCCCGTAGAAGTTGGCCACGATCTGTAACCATTTATCGGTGCTGCATAAATGGACCGATTATGTTAAGCTGTGGTTCCTTCCGTTGCCACTCTGCCTCCTATTATCCATGTCCATTGGCCTTGGCTGGTTATCGTGATACCCGGAATAGGTATCCTATTCCAGTTGTTCTGTCCACAGGTACTCTTTTGCAGACTGCTGCTCAGCACTGTCTTCTAAACAATAGCAGAAAATTAGACTCTTATTGGATCTTCAAAGTCTGTTATCTGTCTTCTGCTTTCATATCATGCACAGTGATGCACTGGCAGACTTTATCATCAGCTATCTAAGTTTTGGGAGGTCAGCTCACCCTGCTATCACTTTCTATAGACTTCTTTACATCGTCCTACTGTGAAGGATAATCGTGATCAGTTGGTTCTTCTTCTATGTAAAGTTTAACTTTTAAGCCTACGATATGATTTCTTATGTCTTTAAAGATCTCTACTGCTCACTATGTTTATTTCTTTTGTGCTTAATTTCAAATAGGTAAATAAGAAAATAATCTTTATTTGACAAAGCCACACCCAGTCTCTTATGGACTGGTCTTTTGGATGTTGACCTGATTTGTTTTGGTGTGCCATCGGTTGATGCCTTGTGCATTAGACACTGGTGCAATAGAAGTTGCTAATTACATTACACATAAACAACAGTGCACAAACAGATTGAGTAATAAAGAGCAATTACATTTAACAGTTTAATGATGAGGGTGTACTACAAGTGACTGGGAACCAATGCAGCTTGTTAATGAAACAATCAGTTAGTATAACAGTTCAGCAACTAAAGGACATAGCTTGATATGGTAAAGAATGTAGGCTTACGTCAGGGTCAGAATACTTGCATTTGGGAGATATCTTCTTTTACCTTGCAGCTATCCTATATTACCTTAACCTAATATTGCCTTACTTGAGAAAAGCAGTAATGTTTTTTTTACCATCGTCTTTTTCTAATACAGGGAAACGTTTATCCAGCTATTATTCACAATGGTTATTCCACAGATATTATTAATAATACGAATTGCTACAAATGATTTTAATTAACGTGGTTTGTTTTATTTACTGGTTTGCTACAATTCATAAATAATTATTATGATGATCTGATGGTCCAGAAATATCTTCTAATCTATTTGTGGCCAGTTAATTGACTCACTAAAACTGTACAAAGATTGTTTATACTACAGAGTGTAACAGTATTTCTAAGCAACATTTGTGTCTACTGGCCACTCACTGTATGAGCTGATACTCAGCAGTTGTATTAGACAATAATAAACTAATGCTGTGAAGATTCTACTGTTTATGCTGAGGATTCCGTCCGTGGCTGGCAGAGTCCAGGTGCAGGATTATCAGTTGTAAATGTGTCAGTTACTCCAGTTAATGGTTCAGTTGGGGGAGCTTTATATTTGATTATGAACAGCTTCTGGAAAAAGAGAATGGACCAGCAAATAAAGCTAAAGCACTCAGAAACAAACATTTTTAAAAATTCTGAACAGGTCTCATTCAATTGTGTTAAAAGGTAGATCATTTTTCTACAAAATATTCACAGTTGGCTGTTTATACAGTTACTGTAGCATAATCAAATATCATTACAGACAGAAAATTGCACAATTTTAATAGCAGCTTGTGTCCATACATTTCCATTCATTAAAAGTCCTCTATAGTTATAAATTGTTTTCTGGGCTTATTATCAGGTGCTGGAGAATCCGTAGTTTACTTTATGGTGCAATTAAAGACTGAGCATAAATTAGTGTGCTAATGATCGCTAGCTTAAGGGAAGGTGGAGAACGCCGTCCAGGAGATCTCGTTAACGAAGACGCACAACTGCATTGGATTAGAGAAATGGGGCAGCTTGTGCCTTCCAAGCCCTCTCATCTGCTTTCCCTCCATTCCTCGTTTTATTCCTCCTTCAGTCATCGGACTGCCCTCCATCGCTCCTCCCTCATCCATTTTGATAGAATAGAAATACTTTGATAGAAATACCTATGCAAAGAAGCACTGGATTTAATCAGTTGATTATTATTTGTCCCCATGCGTGTGGGCTTTCGATGGCCAGGGTTACTTAGTTCGCCTGCCTCCCGCCGTCTGTCAACTGAATCGCCTGCTGGCTAATTCGCAGTTGTAGTAATTTAGGCAGAAAGTTCTTTGTTTCTGGGTGGCAATTTGAAAATGGGATGAAATGAGAGAGGGATGCGTGAAGGGTGTGGGAGGAGAGAGGGAGGGTAGAGAGACAGAGACAGAAAAGAGAGAGTTGAAAAGGAAGGAAGGTGAGACTATGGAAGGAGAGAGGGAGGGTAGAGAGACAGACAGAAAAAGAGAGTTGAGAAGCAAGGAAGGTGAGGGTATTGAAGGAGAGACTGCTCTTCTGCTGCATAAGTATCAATCAAAGGATGGTCCGCCACAGAAATTCTGACAAGGATATATCTAGAGTTGGGCTGTGGAGCACAATAATTGTTGAAACTAATGAGTTTGTGCTTACTGCACATTACCTTATGATATCTTAACTGAATGAGTTTTAACATTGTCTAGTTTCTTCCAATACAGGCCCCTCAATGCCACCATTGAGGAGCATTTTGTAACCCCCTTTGGCTGTCAGTCAGGTAGTATTACTAGGTCCTTCTATTGACCGGATGTTTTTCCTTACTGACTCATTTCTTAAGCTTTTCTTCTGAGCCGGTTTTTTTTCAAAAGGGTTCTACATAAAGGTTCAAACATATAATCTAGAGGCAAGCATAAATGCTGTTTATCATTGTTTAAACATCCCTGGGTCTTCTGGATCAGAGGGAACTGCTTAGCTGGAGGTTTGGCCTGACCTCATAAAAGTTTAGTCCTGTTAGTTCTGTTTGTTTAATGTACTCCAGTCCTTCCTTCTCTTCCTTATATTCTTCCTTTCCAGGCCTCGCCATTCCCTTTCCTGTGGCTAACCAAGATTAACAGTGATTGATGCGGCAGTTGTGTGATTGCTGATTGGGGTTTGTGTGGCAAGGCTTAATGGAGGAGGCCTATGGCTGATGATATGCACTGCCGTGTATGTCGGACAGGCCCCTCAGCCGTCCTCACAGACACCTGTACAGCAGCAGCAGCAGTCGCTCCAGGCACCGCATATCCAGCGTCAGTCTCCATCAGAACGTAATGCGGAACTGAACCCGAGGAGCGAAGACCAAGTGTCTCATCCCCCCATTGGCTGCAGAACGCATTGCCACCATTGGGGAGCATTTTGTTAACCCTTTGGCTGTCAGTCAGTATTACTAGGTCCATCTATTGACCGGTTTTGAGTCTTTGTCTGACTGACACAAATGGCTTGTAAGGACAGCCTTATCAAAGATAATCAAACAATTAGAGTGGAGTAATTGCAGCTTGAGTGCTGACTAATAAGTGATTTGAGAGAAGGGTAATTGCAGGTGTATCCTTCTTATTACTCCTGGGTATGACAAACAGAACTATTACCACCTTTACAATAGATACCATATCTACCATGACCACATACCACTTCCTTGCTACTGTTTCCACCATTACTGTATAGTGTGCTTAGTTTCAGTGGTCTATGATTCAACCATAATGTGGCAAAAATCATTATGGGCAAATCCAAATTGTGATTCAGTGTAAATCATGACTTAAAACCTATTTGAGATTCAGTTTGAAAACATAAAGATTTGATTTAGAAAGTGAAGCTTGGGATTTGAATTGATTTGACTGTTGGCAATTCGATTTGACTTAGAAAGATTTGCTAGCCAAATCGCATGACAAGTTTTTACATGCCAACATTTTCTTATGCCAGTTCTTGCGCCCAAATAATTTATGTGGCTCTGCGCCATTTTGCTCAACCCGCTTGCCACTTTAGGAAAGTAAAACACATTTTGCGATAGAGTAATAGAAAGCAGAATACTGTGTCAAAAACTTGGGATTTGATGCTATACATTTGAAGCACAGGTTTTATTCAGATTTACCCCTCTTGAACAAAAAGCCCTTGCTTCATTATTATGAGGCCAGCAAAAGGGACAGATTGACAGTGGTGGAGTTACTGTGATGATTTTACAGGCAGTTGTCTGGTCTAACAGGGAAATGACTCAAGGTGTGATTGCAGGATTTTAGATTCAACCCCTCAACAGCCGCACACTTAGAAGTGCCACTATAGTTAATGATTGGATTTGAGGTCTGACTGGTAATGGCGACAGAGAAAGAGGGCAGGAGAAGACACAGGGACAGAGAGACAAAGGCAGAGTGTATAGAAAAGAGCAGAAGACAGACAGAGACAGAGACTAGGGAACTGTGTGGCAGCAGTAGGTCTTCTGTGCCAAGCTTCTTAGATGTAATCTGGATTGGTGGCCATTCAGGAGTCTCCTTGCTGGACGGCTGTCTACGTAACGTATGGCATGCTTAGCTTTGATGGCAGACCAGAGCCACAGCTTCAAATGAAGAGATTTTTCTTCTAATAGCTGCCACACTGACCAGTATTGTTTTTTTTTGTTCTCCTTGATAAACGTTTGTGTCCAAATCTAATCCGATGTAATAGGACACCAGAAACTCAAATCACCAAGTGCAAATCCAAGGCCTTCTGTTTAATGCAGAAGGCATTGAATTTGCATGCTGCGATTTTAGTTTCTGGTTGCTGAAATTCTAGAGTATTTCTTAGCCATTTTGTCTGTGTGTACCTCTATGGTCATTCAGTGATTCCAGTATATTCATACCACAGGTAATTTACAATTATCAGGTGATTAATGGCTGTTTATGGTATACATCTTTTGGCCGTAGCCTTCAGAAATCTATGGTCCTGAGTTTTAAGGCTTTTCGGAGCTGCAGTGAACTCATGACAATATGAAGCTAAGAACTGGACAGCCCCGTTCCCTCAGCATTACATGCATACACATATGTTTGTACCTATCATGTGTGTGTGTGTGTTCGTGTGCGAACGTGTTCATTCATTGAAAAACTTAGTATGGAAGCGGGATCGCTGCCCGCTACCCTCCCAAAGGTCGGCGGCTCAGCCTTTCATTCGTTAGTGAGGCGTTGGTAAAATGAGCAGTTGGACAGATGGGCGCCATGATGGCTGCCATACAGTTAAATACGACTCCTGCAATAACTTGTAATCATCCGTTCATACTGAATTGTAATCATCCTGCGTACTTGTCAGTTTGAATTACTAAAGACGAATATTCAAATCTAATCTAGACTAGTTTAATCTAGTAGGCCTACTCCAATCGACTGTCTACTAATAATAGTCTTCCCGACCATGTGAAGAATGCGCCATCTCTGGAGACATTTGAATCGCTGCTCAAGGCCTATGGTTTTAAACAATCATAATGACTGCCGTTGACATTTTGAACGCATGTAAGCTTACAGCGCACTTTCCTACGGCGCTATACAAATCGTCTTATTATTTTTTTTTAAATTATCATTATTATTATTATTATTTTAATTCTTAATATTATTATTATTATTATTATTATTATTATTATTATTATTATTATTATTATTATTATTATTATTATTATTATTATTATTATTATAATTATTATTATTATTATTATTATTATTATTATTATTATTATTATTATTATTATTATTATTATTATTATTATTATTATTATTTTACAATCGCTATTGTTGTTTTTGGTATTATTACTATATTACTATTATAAGATTTATTATTATTGTTATTACTATTATTAGCAGTTGGGTTTTCCATAAAGGATAGGGCCTATACTTACTCACTTTTACCATTTTTAGCCCCTATTATTATCAGTAGCGGCACAAGGATTTCAGGTTTGGGGGGCTAAAACCCCATTTCCTTCCCTTTCTCCCCTCCTCTCTGGCATTGGCAGTGATTTCCCACTTTTGTTGTGGAGGGGGGCTGAGCCGCCGATAGGTGGGGCTTCAGCCCACCCTAGCCCCATGCTGGCGCCGCCACTGATTTATATTAATATTACTATTATGTATTAATTAATTAATTAATTTATTATTATTATTTTTTTATATTATTTATTATTATTATCATCATCATTGTCATTGTCATTGTCATTATCATTATTATTAGCTCTCATGGAGAGATATCGTGTAACAGTTAATAAAACGAAGACGGGCTGTTGAGAGAGATCTAGCGATTATACGCAGTTGATGAATATATATTCTCGATGGACTTAGCTCTATGGGTGTCTATCGAAACAACTCTGCTAGACGAAGTCGTTCAACAAAGACTCCGATGGTTTGGACATGCAGAGAGAGAATGCCAGTCGACAGAATTCCACACAATGCACTACATGCAAGATTCGAAGGCAAAAGAAACAAAGGCAGACAGAGACTACGCTGGATAGACAACATTAAATGAGGACATAACATCACTTGGACTAACACTAAGGGAGCAATGGACTTGACAAATAATAATAATAATATCTTTCCTTTATTAAGCGCCTGACAAACGCACTGCGCTGTACATTTACATGTTATGCAATTGAAATCTTAACTACTAACAGAACAGACAGCTTGCAATACAACGGCGCTAATAGCAGCCTACAAAGCATATCCGCCCAACGGGGACTCGAACTCGGTACCTCTTGCTCTCTTGGCCAGATGTTATCCAATGCGCTATCGGCCCCCCCTTCATGACCGAGGAATATTATAGAGGTCCTTTATTCGTACCCATATACGCTGGATAGACAACATAAACGAGGACGTATACATTTAAATGAACGAGTGAATGTGTTGACTATAAAAGTAGAAAATTGTAATTAGCAACTTCTATTGCGCCGGTCTCTCATGCACAAGGCATCAACCGATGGCACACCAAAACCGTGATCAGAACAACATCTAGAAGAGACATGGCTAGTCTAGGTTAGGCTAAGTTAGGCAAGACTAATCTAGGTTTCACTAGACTATAGACTACACAAGACTAAGCTGTATTGTCAGCACCAAAACGAAACCCTTATCATATCAACATGACATGGCTAGTCTATAGGATAGGCTAAGTTAGGCAAGACTAATCTAGGTTTTACTTTGCTAGACTAATAATAATAATAATAATAATAATAATAATAATAATAATAATATAATAATAATAATAATAATAATAATAATAATAATAATAATAATAATAATAATAATAATAATAATAATAATAATAATAATAATAATAATAATAATAATAATAATAATCTTTTCTGTATTGAAGCGCCTGACAAACGCACTGCGCTGTACATTTACATGTTATGCAATTTAAATCTTAACTACTAACAGAACAGACAGCCTGCAATACAACGGCGCTAATAGCAGCCTACACAGCACGTCCGCCCTACGGTACTCGAACTCGGTACCTCTCGCTCTCTACGCCAGATGTTATGCAATGCGCTATCGCCCCCCTCCCAGAAGACTAAGCTGCTAAACCAAAGCCGTTATCAGCCGTTATTCAGAAGATCAGTCCGCTAGGCATAATAATACTAATAATACTCTACGTTTAATATTTTCAAACTGACAATTACGCAGTGTGATTACAAATCAGTATGAACGGAGCGTCACAAGTTATTACAGGAGTCAAATTTAACTGTATACGGCAGCCATGCAAGGCGCCCATCACGTCCTACATCTCATTTTACGAACGCGCCATCTCGCAAATGGCTGAGTGGACCTTTGGGAGGGTACGGGAAGCGATCCCGCTACCTATATACTGCTCTTCACGCCAGTGATGTTACCACTACTATGGACCTCCCCCGTCCCAAATCCATCCTATGATAGATAGGCCTAATAAGTCTATGCTGATGAAGATCAGATAAGAAAGGAGGTAGAAACCACATGCATCGATGATTAATGAAGAAACAGATAAGAGCAAAATATCTTTTACGATTACAAATCGATAGCCTGGACTTCGGATACAAAAAGTAAGAAATAAAACCGATCGTAAAGCTCTTAAAGAACACGCACGCAGGCTGTATGTATGTATGACCCACGGCAATAAAGAACCTGTTATCTAATTAGTTTTCACACACACACGAAAACACATACATGCACAGACAGACACACAGATACACACACACACATGCAGACACACACCCACACACACATGCAGACACACACATCTACACACAGTCTCTCTGTTTCTGTCTGTGTCTGTTTCTGTGTCTGTCTGTGTCTGTCTCTTTCACTTTCTTTCTTTCTTTCTTTCTGTCTGTCTTGTCTGTCTGTCTCTCTCTCTCTGTCTCTCTGTCTCTCTCTTTCTCTGTCTGTCTGTCTCTGTCTGTCTGTCTGTCTCCGTCTGTCTGTCTGTCTGTCTGTCTCTCTCTCTCTGTATGTATCTCTCACACACAAATACACACACATGCACACCTATATTATGTATGTATGAAAACTGTATATAAAATATATATATATTAATTGAATATTTATATAATATATGGATGCATTAAGCTCCTCCACACACGCACGCACACACACACACACACACACACACACACACACACACACACACACACACTCACACGCACAGAGAGAGAGAGAGAGACAGAGACAGAGACAGAGACAGACACAGACACAGACACAGACACAGACACAGACAGACAGAGACAGACAGACAGAGACAGACAGACACAGACAGAGACAGAGCCAGAACTCTACGTAGGAGATATTTCTGAATTATGTAGCTGTAGGATAGCATTAAGGCCCTGTTTCTGATAAATGATACGACCGCCCGAAGGAAACATTAATCGAGGAACAAATGTCGACGCTAGAGGGCGAACATCTCGCGATTTATTAGCGCCAGTGTTTCTGCTCTCGTTGCTCATTTTGCCCAGCAGCAGAAGCAGATGCCTAGAGTCAGAACACTTAATACTCCTAAATATAATTATACGACTATTTGTTCACCTATATTCATTCATATCGGAGATTTATATAGCGCCCCTTCAAGGTTATCTACTCAGAACCGATTATATATATATACATTATATGCGTTTCTATATATATATATATATAGGCTATATATATATATGTGTGTGTATATATATATATGCGGTTAACTGACTAATATTATATACATATATATATTACTGATGTAATCATTTTGCATCGAGTTACACTAATACAGAGGCATAAATATATATTCATTAATACGTATAAAATGCACATTATTTGTAGGCATTGTTTGCGTGTGTATATATATATATCGTTATTGTTATATTATTATATGCAGTTGGTATTAATTTACGACAACCGGTGGCGAACCATAAAACGTGATTTGCCTCTGATAAAACAGGCGTATGTACATCTTTCTGGGTCCGAATGGCTGCCCGTCTGGCTGCCTGTTTGTCTGACAGTCTGGCTGCCCGACCGACTGCCTGGCTGACAGTCTGACTACCTGTCTTGTTGCCTGCCTGACTGTCTGTATAACTGCCTGTCTGACTGACTATCTTGACTACCTGTCTGAGTGCCTGACTGGTTGCCTGCCTCGCTGCATGATGTCTGGCCGTCTGCATGACTGTCTGACTGTCTGTCCGACTGACTAACTGCCTGACCGACTGACTAACTGCCTGACCGACTGACTAACTGTCTGACCGACTGCCTGTCTGACAGCCTGTTTGCTTGGCTGACTGTTTGTCTGAACTACCGTCTGGCTGCCAGTCAAACTGTTTGACTGTTTGACTGCCTGTCTAAGTGCCTGTCTGACTTTATGAATGTCTGGCCGACTGGTTGCCTGTCTGACTGCCTGCACACCCGCCTGTATGATTGCCTGTTTGGTTGTCTGAATGAATATCTGTCTGCTTGTCTGATCGTCTTCCTGACTGTCTTCCTACCTGGCTGACCGCGTGTCCTTCTATGTCTGGCTAATGCCTGTCTCACTGATTGCGTGGCTGCCTGGCTGTCTGACTGCCTGTCTTACTATTTGTCTGACAGCCTGACTGACTCCCTCTCTGGCTGTCTGACTGCCGGTCTAACAGCCTGACTCTGTTTGGCACACTTAATGTATTTGAAGCACGGTGGAAAAGTCGGCTATAAATAGCATAGCCAACCGATCCAATTATATGACCGACACGCAGCAGATAACAAAGATGAATGACATTCTTTAAAATAATTATTATATAATAAATATATACATCAAAAATATATTTATGTTATAGAAATATGAATATTTATGCATAGTTGTCGTTTTTTCATAGGCACATTATATATAATATGTGAGCGTGTGTAAATATAAATTCACATATACATAAATGCCATGCTTTTGTGAGGTACTTAAAAGGCTCTACCTAAATTGCCTTCGTATATACATACACATATATTTATAATTATATACATAATTATATATATGCACACATGCAAACTTGCACACACCCATACACACATGCACACACCCCAAATACATACATACATACATACATACATACATACATACATACATACATACATACATACATACATACATACATACATACATACATACATACATACATACATACGTACGTACATACATACATACATACATACATACATACATACATACATACATACATACATACATACATACAGACAGACAGACAGACAGACAGACAGACAGACTGACAGACAGACGGATATACATACATCTTTCAGCTAAAATCATTCATTTATCTAACATACTGGTCCCTTTTGGGTTCCCCTTTGATACCCATTGGAACGTAAGATAATTGCAAGCTCTGATGTTATCTGTACTTAGTTTTGTGCCAATAAAAAAAGTTGATTGATTGATTGATTGGTTCATTGATTGGTCGATTGATTGATCTGACTCTGTCTCTGTCTCAGAGGAGGGGACTCGAACCCGTATTCTCCTCGGTGAAAGGCGAAAACTCTAGCCATTTGGCTACTGTGTCCTACAATCTGTTTAAACCAAACATTCACAGAGTTTTGCAAGACTGACTGTTATCACTGAAAATAAATAAATGATTCTTTGTTTACATCAACTTATATACAGTATTGAATCCATCACTCTTCTGTCTGTCTGTCTTTCTGTCTGTCTGTCTTTCTGTCTGTCTGTCTGTCTTTCTGTCTGTCCGTCTGTCCGTCTCTCTGTCTATATGTCACTCTGCCTGGCTATCTCTATCCGTTTCTGTCTGTCTGTCTTTCTGTCTGTCTGTCTTTCTGTCTGTCCGTCTGTCCGTCTCTCTGTCTATATGTCACTCTGCCTGGCTATCTCTATCCGTTTCTGTCTGTCTGTTTGTCGTTCCGTCTGTCTGTCTGTCATTCATTCTGCCTGTCTATCTCCGGCCGTTTTCTCTGTCCGTCCGTCCGTCCCTCTGTCTGTCTGTCTTTCTGTCTATCTGTCTGTCTGTCCGTTTCTGTCTGTCTGTTTGTCGTTCCGTCTGTCTGTCTGTCATTCATTCTGCCTGTCTATCTCCGGCCGTTTTCTCTGTCCGTCCGTCCGTCCCTCTGTCTGTCTGTCTTTCTGTCTATCTGTCTGTCTGTCTGTCACTCTGCCTGGCTGTCTATCTGTGTCCGTTTTTGTCTGTCTGCTTGCCATTCTGCCTGCCTGTCTATCTCCGTCCGTTTTCTCTGTCCATCCGTCCGTCCGTTTGTCTGTCTGTCTACTTGTCTTTCCATCTGGTTGTCTGTCAGCGTGTTTGCCTGCCTGCATGGTTATTCGTTTATCTTCCTGTCTGTCTCTTCTTGTGTACGTCTGTCAATCTGTCTGCAGCTATCCGTCAATATGTCTGTCTATCTGTCTATTATCTGTTAGTCTGTCCATCTGTCTGTCTGTCTGTCTGTCTGTCTGTCAATATGTCTGTCTATCTGTCTGTTATCTGTTAGTCTGTCCATCTGTCTGTCATCTGTCCATCTGTCTGTCTGTCTGTCTGTCTGTCTGTCTGTCTCATCCAATGTACGTCTGCCAGTCATCTGAATTATCCGGCTGCTTGAGTACACAAGTGTCATCTTTCGAAGTTCTGTCTTTCTGAGTGAGCGTCTGTGTTTGTGCCTATGGTTGTGTGCGTCCGTCTGCCTATCTCTGTCGGCCAATTTCGATGGATGCTCGTCATACAGCAGCCTCTGAAGCCGGACTGATTCATCGATTGAATGATGATTCATCGTTCGTTAGACCAACATCCATATACTCCCAGGCACCGCAGGGCGTTATCCGCGGTCCCCATCTCGATTTCTGCAAACGCCATCTTGGTTTCCATACCACCTTCTTGCTTGACCTACTTTTTTCCATCCTCTACCGTCATCTTTGTTGCCTTATAGCCATCTTTGTTTTCCTACGGAGATCTTGGTTTTTACATATTCTACCGCCATCTTTGTTGCCCTATAGCCACCTTGGTTTTCATATCTCCATCTTGATTTTTCCATAGGCATCTTGGTTTGCAGATCGTCATCTTGGTTTCGATGCCGCCATGTTGGTTCCATACCCCACCTTGGTGTCCATGCCAGAACCATTTTTCCAGGCCACCAACATTCCTAATTTGTAAGTTGTCTTCAGCTCACTTTCGTCATCTTAAGTGCAACATTGTTCACTACCGCCATCTTTAATCCAATGTCACCTTCCTGATCACGGTGCAACCGATTATATAACCTTACCATCATCTTCGTGTTATTGTCATCTTGGTTTCACTGCCACCATCCCAATTGATTATACCACAGACACCTTTAATTTGTGCCATCATCTATATTTAGCTGCCTTCCTCTTAAAACTACAGTCGCCATCTTAAATTCAACGCAGGCCATCTTGATTTCCAAGCCATTAACTTCATATTCACTGCTGCAATTTTGATTTCACTGATGCCATCTTGAATTCACTAAGGTCATGGGTTCTCTTGACGCCATCTTGGTTTTTCTGATGCCATCTTGTTTCCACTTATAATATCTTGGTTAAACTGTCACCATCTTGGTTTTTGTGATGTTTCACTTACGCCATCTTGGTTTTACTGGCGACATCTTAGTTTAACTGACGCCATCTTGGTTTAACTGACGTTATCTTAAATTAATTGACGCCATCTTGGCTTCTCATATAAGCCATCTTGGTTTAACTAACGCCATCTTGGCTTCTCATATGCCATTCTGTTTTCAGTTAAGCTCTCTTGGTTTAAATATCGCCATCTTGGGTTTATAGACGCCATCTTCATTTTACAGCCGCCATTTTGAATCACTGCCTCCATTTGCATATTGCATTTCTGCGCTTGTTCTCTTTCGTGAACCTATGTCAGTGTTTTTTAGTGTGCATTGATACTTTTACCCTTCGTTCTGGAGCTGAGAGTCTCGATATTTTTTACAATAATAATAATGTTTAGGTGCTAAACACATGTGCACTGTACAGTACTGTCTCTATGTAGGGGCTCATGCGTGTATGTGCATCTGTGCGTGTTTGTGTGTGTATATGTGTGTGCGTGTGTGTGTGTGAGTGTGCATGTTTGTACGTGCGTACGTATACGTATGCATACGTATATGCATATGCATGTATGTATGCATGTGTGTATGTCTAACGCATGTGTGTATGCATGTACACCGTGTCTCAAAATAAACTGTGCTAAATTGTTTCTGTCAGAACTTCGTCAAATTTCCACCAATTTTAATAAGTTTTGGTAGGTAGATGGCAAAATGGCTGAAATTTTATGCTATACATAAATTTTCCACCTCACCTGACTCATATCACCGCACTACCTTGTTAAACACAGATGTACCAATTTTCATATAACGCTTAAATTTTATTACATGCAATGAACTATCTGACGACTTAATTAGCACGCAGTAAAGTAAAATGTGGTTTACTTAGCAGAGGTTTTAATTGTTATGACAGATCTGCTTAAAAGTGTTAGAATTGGTGCTCGAAATGTGCCCCGCTTACACGTACAAAAGCGCTTAGACGGCGACGCCACTGCCGATAGCAGCATCAACGATCGACTGGTCAAAGCGCGCACACTCGTCGATCAGACGCTTTTGAGTTAGTCGACGTTGGCTATTCTGCAGCAGTAAACCTTCTCCTGCAGCACACTCCATATGCTATAGTCGACTGGGTTAAGATCCGGTGAATTCAGCGGCAACAGTATTGGAGGTATGAAGTCGGGCGTTTCTCGCTCCAGGAAAAGACAGTGTCGTGTGCTCTATGCGCCGGGGCGCCATCCTGTTGAAAGCCAAACAAGTCGCCTTGGGATATCCGGCGTATGTCTGGCAATAGCTTCTGGGCAAGAAGGTTGTCGCGATAGTATGCCCTGGCCATTCACTTTGACGCCCTCTAACGAATTGATTAACAAAATCTGAGCACTCTAATTGTTAAAATTTAAGCGTTATATGAAAATTGGTACATCTGTGTTTAACAAGGTAGTGCGGTTATATGAGTCAGGTGAGGTGGAAAATTTATGTATAGCATAAAATTTCAGCCATTTTGCCATCTACCTACCAAAACTTATTAAAATTGGTGGAAATTTGACGAAGTTCTGACAGAAACAATTTAGCACAGTTTATTTTGAGACACGGTGTATATGTATATATTATAAATATATATGCATGTATAATTGTATATATGCATGTCTCATGTATGTATATGTGTATGTTTGTCTGTTTGTCTGTATGTACGTATGTATGTATGTATGCATGTATGTATTCATATATGTATGTATGTATGCATGCATATACATGTACGTATGTAGGCCATATGTATGCAACAGTGATGAATGCACTGCATGTATATATGTAGCTATATGTGCCATATATATACGTACGTATCCCCCTATGTATGTATCTGAAAATTTATATAGCGCATTCCGGCAATCATTAACGAACTGGAGGATCTCTCTTGTGGGTCCTGCGCAAACATGGCTAGCGGAATGATCTAAGGAAGATGGCGCTACGTCGAGATAATGTGAGAGTACCCGTGGAAATGGAAGGATATTTTCCATGCTGGTGGTAATGGAATTCTTCCGTCGGTAAATCGAAGGACCTGGAGTAGAAGGGGAGAGGAGAAGAACGGATGGATTATTGGAAGATTATGGGAACATGCATGGGGAGGGAATGGAGAGTGAATGGAGAGTTTATGAGAAGATGGGGAGGGAATGGAGAGTTTATGAGAAGATGGGGAGGGAATGGAGAGCTTATGAGAAGATGGGGATAGAAAGGAGAGCTTATGAGAAGATGGAGATGGAAAGGAGAGCTTATGAGAAGATGGGGATAGACAGGAGAGCTTATGAGAAGATGGAGATGGAAAGGAGAGCTTATGAGAAGATGGGGATGGAAAGGAGAGCTTATGGGAAGATGGGGATAGACAGGAGAGCTTATGGGAAGATGGGGATAGACAGGAGAGCTTATGGGAAGATGGGGATAGACAGGAGAGCTTATGGGAAGATGGGGATAGACAGGAGAGCTTATGGGAAGATGGGGATGGACAGGAGAGCTTATGGGAAGATGGGGATAGAAAGGAGAGCTTATGGGAAGATGGGGATGGAAAGGAGAGCTTATGGGAAGATGGGGAGGGAAAGGAGAGCTTATGGGAAGATGGGGATGGAAAGGAGAGCTTATGGGAAGATGGGGATGGAAAGGAGAGCTTATGGGAAGATGGGGATGGAAAGGAGAGCTTATGGGAAGATGGGGATAGACAGGAGAGCTTATGGGAAGATGGGGATGGAAAGGAGAGCTTATGGGAAGATGGGCAGGGAAGGGAGAGCATATGGGAAGATGGGGAGGGAAAGGAGAGCTTATGGGAAGATGGGGATGGAAAGGAGAGCTTATGGGAAGATGGGGATGGAAAGGAGAGCTTATGGGAAGATGGGGATGGAAAGGAGAGCTTATGGGAAGATGGGGATAGAAAGGAGAGCTTATGGGAAGATGGGGATAGACAGGAGAGCTTATGGGAAGATGGGGATAGACAGGAGAGCTTATGGGAAGATGGGGATGGACAGGAGAGCTTATGGGAAGATGGGGATGGATGGGGATGGAAAGGAGAGCTTATGGGAAGATGGGGAGGGAAAGGAGAGCTTATGGGAAGATGGGGAGGGAAAGGAGAGCTTATGGGAAGATGGGGATGGAAAGGAGAGCTTATGGGAAGATGGGGATGGAAAGGAGAGCTTATGGGAAGATGGGGATGGAAAGGAGAGCTTATGGGAAGATGGGGATGGAAAGGAGAGCTTATGGGAAGATGGGGATGGAAAGGAGAGCTTATGGGAAGATGGGGATGGAAAGGAGAGCTTATGGGAAGATGGGGATGGAAAGGAGAGCTTATGGGAAGATGGGGATGGAAAGGAGAGCTTATGGGAAGATGGGGATGGAAAGGAGAGCTTATGGGAAGATGGGGAGGGAAAGGAGAGCTTATGGGAAGATGGGGATGGAAAGGAGAGCTTATGGGAAGATGGGGATGGAAAGGAGAGCTTATGGGAAGATGGGGATGGAAAGGAGAGCTTATGGGAAGATGGGGATGGAAAGGAGAGCTTATGGGAAGATGGGGATGGAAAGGAGAGCTTATGGGAAGATGGGGAGGGAAAGGAGAGCTTATGGGAAGATGGGGATGGAAAGGAGAGCTTATGGGAAGATGGGGATGGAAAGGAGAGCTTATGGGAAGATGGGGATGGAAAGGAGAGCTTATGGGAAGATGGGGGGAATGGAGAGCTTATGGGAAGATGGGGAGGGAATGGAGAGCTTATGGGAAGATGGGGAGGGAAAGGAGAGTTTATGGGAAGATGGGGATGGAAAGGAGAGCTTATGGGAAGATGGGGAGGGAAAGGAGAGCTTATGGGAAGATGGGGATGGAAAGGAGAGCTTATGGGAAGATGGGGATGGAAAGGAGAGCTTATGGGAAGATGGGGAGGGAAAGGAGAGCTTATGGGAAGATGGGGATGGAAAGGAGGGCTTATGGGAAGTTGGGAAGGGAAGGTTCTGTAGAGGTTTCAAGTTGTATGTCTTGTAGATACGTCGCTTGTAGACTATAGTGCAGTCGCACTTTATTATGTCGGCTACATGCACATTTGCATCTCTAAATGTTTGTCGTTCTGTGTGTCTTTTTGTCTTCGTGTCTGTCTGTCTATCAGCCAATCAATCAACCATCCAGTCAGTCGGTCAGACAGTCAGTCGGTCAGGCTGTTAGTCAGTCAGTCGGTCAGTCAGTTAGTCAGGTACTATCTCTATGTAGGGGCTCATGCGTGTATGTGCATCTGTGCGTGTTTGTGTGTGTGTGTGAGTGAGTGTGCATGTTTTTGTACGTGCGTACGTATACGTATGCATCCGTATATGCATATGCATGTATGTATGCATGTGTGTATGTCTAATGCATGTGTGTATGCATGTATATGTATATATTATATATATATGTATGTATAATTGTATATATGCATGTCTCATGTATGTATATGTGTATGTTTGTCTGTTTGTCTGTATGTACGTATGTATGTATGTATGCATGTATGTATTCATATATGTATGTATGTATGCATGCATATACATGTACGTATGTCGGCCATATGTATGCAACAGTGATGTATATATATAGCTATATGTGCCATATATATACGTACGTATCCACGTATGTGTGTATCTGAAAATTTATATAGCGCATTCAGTCAGTCAGTCAGTCAATCAGTCAGTCAGTCAGTCAGTCAGTCAGTCAGTCAGTCAGTCAGTCAGTCGGTCGGTCGGTTAGTCGGTCAGTCAGTTGGCCAGTCGGTCAGTCAGTCAGTCAGTCAGTCAGTCAGTCAGTCAGTCAGTCAGTCAGTCAGTCAGTCAGTCAGTCAGTCGGTCAGTCGGTTCAGTCAGTCAGTCAGTCGGTCAGTCAGTCAGTCAGTCGTCAGTCAGTCAGTCAGTCAGTCAGTCAGTCAGTCAGTCAGTCAGTCAGTCAGTCAGTCGGTCGGTCGGTCAGTCGGTCAGTCAGTTGGTCAGTCGGTCAGTCAGTCAGTCAGTCAGTCAGTCAGTCAGTCAGTCAGTCGGTCAGTCAGTCAGTCAGTTCAGTCAGTCAGTCAGTCAGTCAGTCAGTCGGTCGGTCAGTCGGTCAGTCAGTTGGCCAGTCGGTCAGTCAGTCAGTCAGTCAGTCAGTCAGTCAGTCAGTCAGTCAGTCAGTCGGTCAGTCAGTCAGTCAGTCAGTCAGTCAGTCAGTCAGTCAGTCAGTCAGTCAGTCGTCAGTCAGTCAGTCAGTCGTTCAGTCAGCCTTAAGTCAATCGATAAATAGTTGATTTAGATATGCAGCAGAACTTTATCAAAAAGGACCGACATCAGAATTGCAGTCTGATAATTAATATTCAAGTTTGATAATTAATATTCAAATCTGATAATTAATATCCAAGTTTGATAATTAATTATTGATAATTAATATCCAAGTTTGATAATTAATATTCAAGTGTGATAATTAATATTCAAGTGTGATAATTAATGAATGACGCGTCTCTGATATTTGATGAATTGATTGAATATTCATCGAAGAATAACAATACGGAAATAGAAACCAATCTGGCTAAATCCATTGCATACAAGCATCACCGGTTGCTGCGCGATGCTCGCCCAAGATTGATTGACAGCTGCGCCTTCTTCCGTACGTGCGCACGCAGGCAAGCACGCATGCGCAGTCTGGATCAGTCCACCGAGCAACAGATGTCGCCCGCCGATCTTAACTCAACTGCGCACGCGCGTAGGCTGCCACTTCCGGTAAGACTTCGTTCGAAGGTTTCGACGGAAAAGTTTCGATTGGATTTTGCGGTGCAAGAAGTCTCGGCTGTGTTCTCTCTTTGCATCTTTGGTGTTGCATGGAAGTTTTATTGCTGCTGTTCTGCTGCAGGACCAGCCATCACTTTGTTTAGGAACACGCATCTGTTGGAACTTCGGCTGTTTATTGTAGAAGTTGTTGCAGCAACCGCAGTTTTCGCTCGTTGGATTTCGCTAACGCAGAAGCTACTCGTAGTATGGTAAGTACCGTGAATGATCAAGTACTCTGTATGGGGAAGTACTTTGGATGGCCAAGTACTTTGGATGGCCAGGTATTCTGGAGGGCCAAGTACGCTGAATTGTCAAGTGGGAGTATTACTTGCAATGTTCAGCGACATCTTATTGATACGTTTATGGCCACTTGAAAACTCACCTTTTTGTCCGGGACGGAGTTGGGAGCGCTTCTGAGTAGTTACCTTGAAGGGGCGCTATATAAATTTTTGAATGAATGAATTGAATGAATCTTGTGGGTATACAAGGGCTTTTTCTAGGTTTGCCAATGGCGCTACTGGCAACTATTGGCACTACGTGTAGTGCCACCGTTTATATAACGGTTGCACTACCGTTTATATAACGGTTGCACTAGTTTAATAATCAAGTACTTTGGAAGGAAAAGTACTATGAATAGCCAAGAATTCTGAATGGCATTCCATCCATGCATCTATACATGCATGCATGCATCCATCCTCTCATTCACCGATGGATGCATACATGTATACCTATTTCCTGCATAGCGGCATAAATACATGGACACAGCTGTGCGCTTCTGGGAAGTGCTCACGGAATCTTACATCACACGCGTTACAAAGCTGTTATATCTTTGCAGTGGAGAAGGGGGCGTGCAGGCAGACATACAGACAGGCAGACGGACAGGAGGCAGACAGACAGGCAAGTTGGCAGGCAGACAGGCAGGCACAGGCAGGCACCGAGGACGGAGAGACTGGTATTTCTGGAATTTAAAGCACTCGCTGTGATTAAATGTAATTGGCGCTCTTTAAAATCCAAGACATAAGCGGCATCCGACCCAATTCTTCTGAACAGTCTGATATTTTGTATGGAAAGCCTTTAGAATGTGCTCGGCGTTATTTCGGAGAAGGGTAACAACGTTGACAAACAGACTGGCATTAATACTTCGTAGTTCTTGCTATTTCATCAAACACATTATTTTGTCTGTATGGGTCGGAATGGTATCTGTTCTCGGCAGTTAAATCCTAATGGTCCGGTCTTCTTGGTATTAGCCTGAGGGGATAGTATAAAGGATAACACACTTCCTTGAAGTGCTCAAGGACCCGGTTCGATTCCCGAAAGGCCCCCAGGGTTTAGCTCAGCCTTAATTCCCTAGGTGGCAGCAGAAGTACAAAGAGCTTGCGCCTTGCATAGCTGCAACTTTGTTGATTTATATCTTCTGTAATTTGTATTCTTGTGAATTGTTTAATCGTCATAACATGTACTTGTACAGTGCAGTGCGTTTGTCAAGCGCTTCATTAATTAAATAATAATAATAATAATAATAATAATAATAATAATAATAATAATA